>NW_024121292.1:0-92500 GCF_016745375.1 Pimephales promelas | reverse complement strand
TAAGAATCTTTCTTCAGTCAGCATATTAGAACAATTTCTGACACTGTGTGACACTGAAGACTGGAGTAAAGATGCTGAACATACAGCTTTGCATAAAAAAAAATTCAAATAGAAAACGGTTACTTTAAATTGAAATTATCTATCACAATATTAATTTTGAAAAGACTTCTTTCAAAAACATACCAACCCCAAACTAATGATATATGACGTCTTAAAGGTACAGTAATACAAACTGGCAGTTTAATTCAGGTTGTGAAGCTGTTGAAGGGGAATCAGCCACAAAAGTGAGGAATATGCCCAATTTAAAGGTAAAACGCAGTGGTAGTTCAAGAAAAGCATCACTGGAAGTAAGAGATCCTCTCTTGTTTTGCAGTGTTTCCCCATCTCAGGATGTCAGACGACTTCATCCCCGAGTTGAGAAGCCCAGAGCAGAAATGCACACAAACACAGTTGGCTGATGAGTGAGCTGTAGGCTAACCATCTCTCTCTCCTCTCTCAAGCACACTGGTTCTCCTGAGATCGCATCGATCCGTCTGTCCATCCACCCATACGCTTTCCTCTGCTCTGCACTCATCTGGGAGAGAGTGATCGCTGATCTTCATACTTTTAATTAAGCTTCTCTCTCTCAGATGGGAGAAAGCCTTGTTAACTCTTTCTCATGACTTTAAATCGCTCGGACACAAGGGTGTTTGGGGGAGACGGGACCTCACACACACACACAAGCCTGGCTGTCAATAGTTGTGACAGTGGGATGGGTGAATGCCTGTGGGAGTTCGTCTTAGGGCTGACGATATATTGAATATTCAGAATCTATTTGTGATGACTTGCAAATGACATGCAAAATTAAGCATCATCACAAATTGTTGCAATTAAGTTTCATAAATACCATGTCATTAGAATATATCTTGATCCCGATATTGTAACATGCGAGTGTGAGTGTGTGTACTGTATATATTGGTGCATATAAATTAAAATGATTAAATATAATTGAAAAACACTGAACACTGAAAAATAGATATATACTGAGATTACCAAATAGCTGAAAAACTTCAAGATATGACGGTTTTATCTATGTTAACCAGCCTTGGTGTGTGTGTGTGTTTAGGAACAGGAGGCTAGACCAGGTTTAAACAAGACTGCACACTGAACAGTTGATAAGGGCCCCTGGGTGTTGGATTGAGCTCGGCCCCTGGACGGCGCTTCACCGCGCTGTATTCTAATGCTCCATCTTTGTTCTGTTTCTTTGTTTCAGTTTGTGATTTCTGAAGGGGAAAACGGTCATGCACACACACACACACACGCACGCACACACACTACACTCTGTGCATGGCTTTGTTTAAAAGAAATTATCACTGGCTGTATCTTCAGAAGAGGAAAAGTCAGTTTTTTAAGTAGTGTACAGTCAACAGGTTATGGCAAAGAATAATCAATATTGTCTTTATTTTTTAACAATGACCATTTGATTGCATTACTATATATTTTAATTATATATATGTATGTATATATATATATATTATATATATATATAAGATATAATATATTTTAATTATTATTATAATACAGTATAATACTGTACACCGCAAAATAACGCGTAAAATAGACCGATGATTTTTATTATTCACTGTAAAAATGAATGTGCTTTATTTAATCAAAAAAAAAATTGTGGCAACAGATTACAAACAATATCATTAATTCAATTTAACAAATTAGAATTCAGTTATAATGAATCAAATTAATTCATTAAAAGTTAACCATTTAAAATCAGTAAACCTTTTTTTTTTACTTTTTAGAAAGTAAATTTAAGTCGCCATTATGGTGATCGGTGTTTGTTTTAGGTTTCTCCTTCAGTGATTCTGCTTGTTAGCATCAGGTGTCTTCAATGTTGCCAAAATAAAATAAAGAGTTCTTAATTAATCTTTGATGTCTTCACTGGTTTAACTTAAAAAAGTAAGTAACCTGGGTTGCCTTAAAATTTTAAGTTCATTGAACTGGAAAAAGTGAGTCAATACAATGAAGGAGAATGATTTAATCATCAGAAACTCAAAATTATATGTTACCCGAACTAAATAAATTATTTAAGTTGATTTGACAAAAGAAAAAAATTGTTGTGATTACTACACTGTAAAAACAAATATTGTTGGTTTAACTTAAAAAAGTAAGTAACCTGGTTGCCTTAAAATTTTAAGTTGATTGAACTGGAAAAGGTGAGTTAATACAATGAAGGAGATTAATTTAATCATCAGAAACTCAAAATAATAAGTTATCTCAACTAAATAAATTAGTATAATGTTGATTTGACAAAAGAAAATATGTTGTGATAACAAAATCTTGAAAATATTTTTTTTTACAGTGATTCTGTTATTCAGATATTGTTGTTTAATTTACTGGTGTAAACTTTACTCATTTTCAATGGTTAACTTTTAAGGAATAATTTGATTGTTCTAATTTGTTCAATTTAATGAATAATATTGCTTGTAATGTTACCACAATTTTATTGATTAGATAAAGCGTATTCATTTTTACAGTGTTGTTCCTTTTTTATTGATTGTCTAACAGATTTAATATTAAATAGGCCACGTCCACAATACAATGCTAAAAAAGATTTTGATCATAAAACTTTTGGGCGCTTCTATTGCAGTATAATCAAAAATGTACAGCAACTCTGCTCTGATAATAACTGACAAAATCCTGAGGCACCTTTTCCTGAAGAGCTGTGTTTGATGAGTAGCAGAGCACTGGAACACACGGCATACGTGATAAATCAAACGGGCCGCGCTAGAGAAGGAGAGCAGTGGATTTCTGTCAGGAAGAGAGATCATTCCTTTTCTACTTGAGAAAAGCACAATCAATCCATTATGAGCGCGCACTCTCTTGTAAATCTGGGATTTATGCTAGCACGTCTCGACTCGACTGCGCTCCAAAGTAGAGTCTGATTTACTGAGTCGCAGCATCAAAATAAAGGGCGTAATCACTGCGGGAGAGAGAGAGACTGCGGAAGGGCGATTGATACCGCTAATAGATATGTTTTGTAATAGACACTTGGCATAAATCAGCTCACACAGACGCTGTTTTGTCAGGCTTGGCGTAGGCAGACTCAGTTAGCTAGTCTGTTCGTTAGAACATCCGTTAGTGAGGCTGGAGACCTGGCGGACGGCCAACAACTCATTACACAGGTCGAGGAAGAGGACGTTGAGCTCTTGCTCGTCGCTCATCTCGCGGCTTATGACGGATCCTTCCTCCGACCAATTAATACAAAGCATTTATTCATCATATGGGACTCTATGGAAAGCTGTCTGGAAGGGCGCGATTTCCGCGGCATTGACGCCAGCCGAATCCTGTGCATTAAGGCGAGCCTATGGGATTGGCAGACCTTTCCAAAGCCATCATAAATCAGGCTGGAAAACAAGTGTAGCGGTGAGCGATAAGCTCTGTGCAGACAGATTTACCGCACACGAGAAATGGATGAGACGTACACCTGGATCAATGTCCGGTTTGAGGGGGAAAAGTACAAGTTTCGAGATGTCCATTGGTTAAAATTCACCAGTGGCAAAATCCCCTGCACCAGATGTCCAATTGGTATTCTTCGAATAACTCCGGGTTACAGTGTTTGGCTTTGGTGCTTTAGGAAGGAAGAAAGTCAAAGTAAGACCAAAGTAACCCTCTTTCCTCAGCTTTCCTTATGGGAGAGGCTGCGTATCTCGGTGAGCGAGGCTTGTTGAAATGTACAAACGCTTTAAAAATAAACTGTAGTACCTCGATTTTTTTTTTTTTTTCTTGTGACGGGAATGTGTAGACGGTATCTTCTTGGAACAGCCATTCAATAAAATTACATGCCAAAAGTATCAGATTACTATGATAGAATCTGCAAACGTAATGAATAGGAGAGGTAGATCAGATACAAAGGCAACAAGCTCCCCAAATTTATTACAGAAGTGTCTCTCTGATATATAGACTTCCTCTAAAAGTGCTTTGGCTCCTGATTCCTGCTTCCTCTTTAAACAGGAAATGAACACCGGTTAGTGGTAAGCATCTCTCAACAGACACAAAGACACACAGTAATAACCACCAGACAATTAGAATCAATCCACAGCCTATTTTACAGGGGCCATATTATATATATCATTTTTGTCCCTCCAAAAAATCTACCATAAGTGTTAGTTAAGTTTTTTGGCACCAAATATCCGTACTTTAGTTTCTCATGACATTTATTGATTGGCTACGTCCGAAATCGCATACTCTCTTGATTAGGTCAAATAAGCACTTTGCGCCCATTAAAAATGTTAATTTTATAAAGTATTAATGTATGAACGTAATCTGGACTTACTACATTCACAATGTTGTCATTTTTTATGTGACCTATCAGAATGCACACTTTCATTTGGGTACTTTTTGCACTCTTTTATGAGTGAATTCAGACACACATTGGTTGTCACGGACTGTTTTTTGCCTACTATATTGGTTCCTTCATTCAGGAACTAAACAATTTACTCTTTAACACCCACCCACCCACACATAATACCAGCCCCCTAAAATTAAAATAAATAACAAATGTTAAGAAATAAATTAAACTGTAACCACGTCAGTGTTTACGGAGTAAGAACTCAAATTTTAAAAGATCCCAATGAGTACTGTAGCTTTCAGTGCGAAAGACGAACTCAATTACTTATGGATCAGAGTTTTTAACGAAAATCAACAAAATCACAGAGTACAGATTCAGGAGGCACCAAGCCATTTTAAAATGTTATAAACCATACCTAAACTTGAACATTAGTCTCTAAAATCCTACAATGCTTTTATTTTAATCTACAATTTGTAAGTCTGTTTAAAAATGAATATGCTTTATCTAATCAAAAAAAAAAAAAAAATTGTGGCAACAGATTACAAGCAATATTATTAATTAAATTTACTCCAAATGTTTTTATTGGTTTTAAATGACAATAAAAAATAACACATCATAAATGGTAGACAGTAAAATATTGTCCATTATTTATCCCTTACATGATCTCCCTCAATCCAATAGCAAAAAACAACAACAACAACAACAACAACAACAACAAAAAACAACAACAACTAAAAACTAAATAGAATAAAAGGAAATAAGTAAAATAAAAATATAAAAAATATATTATAATATTAAAAAATTAAATTAAAATAATATGAATTGAAAAATATTACATATGTGTAATATAAAAATTACATTCTCCCTACAAAGATCCTTCTGATAAGTGAAAATTATGTACCAACGCCAGTTAGAGGTGCACAGGGTAAACCCTTAATGTAATTTAAAAAGGGATCCCAGGTCTTGTTAAAGGATGTAAGTGAACCAGAGTTTATTAATTAAATGTAACAAATTTAGAATTGAGTAATAATTAATCAAATTAATTCCTTAAAAGTTAACAATTTAAAATGAGTACAACCCCCCCCCCCAAAAAAAAAAATATATATATATATACATATACAAATACATATATACATTTAAGTCACCATTATGGTCATTATCAGGTTTTCTCCTTCAGTAATTCTGCTTAACATCAGCTTCTCTTCAATGTTGGCAATTTAAAATAAAGAGTTCTTAATTAATCTTTGACGTCTGTCTGTTATTCATATATATATATATATATATTTATTTATTTTTTTGGTGTAAACTTTACTCATTTTAAATGGTTAGCTTTTAAGGAATAATTTGATGAATTATTACTCAATTCTGATTTGTTCAATTTAATTAATAATATTGCTTGTTATCTGTTGCCACAATTTTATTGATTAGATAAAGCATATTAATTTTTTACAGTGTATAGGGATTTTAAGGGTTCCCAGTTTCACCAGTTTCACTTTCATAAGAGAAAGGATTGTAGCATGGATATAAGTCTTAGACACATCAACAGAGGACATTGTCTAATTTGTAAATATATATATACTGTATATGTTACCTTTAATATTCCTCACCATTACATGTAATTTAAAACTATGATTTGAGTCCAACAATTCACATAGATAACTTAACTCGTTAACTATTTCTAACTTTACACCATTAATAAAAAAATCTCAAAATCTCAATCTCATTGAATAACTCACAATAAATTTGTGCAAATACACCAAATCATTCAAACTGTGTGTTGCTTGGAGTCACACAACAATTGGGTAGCTATTTTCACTGGCAGAGCAAAAACAGACAAAGTAATTGGAAAATATTGTGTTTAAAATGTAACTTACTCAATGTTAACTTAATTTACTAAACTGTTTTATAAAAGCAGTATCATATTCGTGGTCATGTTGTTGCTAAATTATGAGTGAACAGTGGAGCAACTTATGTAGTAATTCAAACTTATTTTGAAAAAAATCCTGTTTTCCATGATATTCCTCACTTCAAGCAGCTAGAACGCTATAAGAATGGCGGTGAGAGAGGCATTTTGCAAACACACACACACACACACACACACACTGTTGATCAGTAGAGGAGTTAGTCAGACTGAGGTCCAGCTGACATTTCATTCCTGTTCTGTAAGCATAATTTACAGCTCTCCTGCAAACAGGGCTTATGGGCCATACACCGAGGGGCTCAAAGCATGTAAGACCTGCGGCCCTGCAAAAACCCAGCCCAACCTTGGAGCAATGCTCAAGCCAAGACTTTGCACCTCGTGTCAGACTGCTTCATTTTTAATGTCTAGTGAGAAACAGTAGGAGGAGGATGTGTTCAAAACAGAACTATGCTGCTGCAAATGTGGTAGTGAATAAAATGTAGAACTACTGCGCAAACTACAGCATGCTTTCAATGCAAGGACACAGGCAGCTGTCAATAAGAAATTTAACATTAAAGTTTGAGAATCTCACATTGTGGAAAAAAATGATGGCAGAACCACTAAAGGAATATGAACACCGACATTCTGTACTGACACATGACTGAATGAAACCTGATAACATCGCTGACTGTATTCTATTGGGCATTCTACACACATACTGTATGTGGATGTACTTGCAGTACATTAGTTTGGGGATGGGAAGACTTTTTAAATGTTTCTGAAAGAAGTCTCTTATGCATTGTTCACAAAGGCTGCATATTTGATTAAAATACATTTAAAAAAATAATATTGTAAAATATAACTGTCTTACATTTGAATTTAATAAAAAAATGTATTTATTCATGTGATGGCCTGTCAATGAACAGCATTCATTTGAAATAAAAATATTTTGTAACATTATAAATTACTTTGTCCTTTTTAAACAATTTAATTCATCTTTGCTAAATAAATGCACTTCTCACTGACCCCAAATTTTTTAACAGGAGTATGAATGTGTGTGCATATATTAGTGCAGTCAAATCGGTTAATCATAATTAATCGCATCTAACATAAAAGTTTATATATATATATATACATATATATATTTATTTATTTTTTGCACATTTGACTTCTGTTAAATCAACTTAAATAATTTATGTGGTTCAGATAACATAATATTTTGAGTTTCTGATGATGAAATCAATCTCCTTCATTGTATTAACTCAAATTTTTCCATTTCAATGAACTTTGAAGGCAACTAGGATACTTCATTTTTAGGTTAAACCAACAATATTTTTTTACTACTACTGTACTATAATGATTATAGTGATTTAGACTATAATGATTCCCCATACAGATTTTTTATGCAGCCAACTAGAATGATTCTAGCACTTTTATAAATACAATATTTCTACATATACTATACTCTTCACATAGAACTCATTACAGCATGTAGGGATGTTTCTACACACAGTCTAAATGACTTGAAAACGCCCCTGAAAACTCCTGGAAAGGTGTCAGCCTCTCGGGTGCCAGTGTGCCAGAAGTCTTCCGAGTATTTTACACTCCAAAAAGTGACGCGTTTGCCTCTGGGCCTGTGCTTCCCCAGAAGCCTAAATGTGTTTCAGAAGCCCAACGGTCTTTCATGTCTAATACAATGATATTACCCTCAAAGGAAAGCTAAACTTTCCCAGCACAGTGTCTAATCCAGCTTTCATTGGGGAGGAGCGGGGCCTTTGACAAGTGTCTTTCTACACGCTTGTACGGAGTTAACTTTTCTGACAGAAATTTACCGCTACTAGTTAAAACCACAGTTAAGGGGTGTAGTAAAGTTGTGGACAGTCCACAATAAAACTCAAAACAACCTCGACAGCGTGTTAAAGCTCACGGAGCATTCAGTTCAACACCAAGGACAACAGGCCAACTCATTTTACTGCATGTAAAGGCCAATAACAGGCCTCTAATTCTACACTCGCTGATTTAATTTGATGCGCTTCCTAACGGCGGAGCGCCGATACCTCCAGGTATGGTCCCAAAGTCTCATTTATCATTTCCGGCTCACTCAACAACACCCGTTCGCAATGAGGGTCCCGACGGCGTCCTTAGGGAGGCCCGCGTTTGAGGAGGTGCTAGATTGATAAAAAGCCTCCCGGAGATAATATCATCGGCACAGCTGGCTAAATCTGACAAGAAATACCTCACCCGCCCCTGCCAAGACGGCGCTATTCCCTTCCCTGGATTTTTTTTTTTTTTTTGGGAAGCAGGTGACAGAAGATTTGCACAGGACAAACTAGCTTGTCACCAAAGGACAAGCCAGCCAGCTGTTAAGGTGTTGGGAACATGACATATCACTATGTTTTACCTCAGATTAATTCACTTATTAGAGCCAGACCCAAATCACCTGTCACTGTCAAATCACATGTCACGGTGTGGAAAATGTGTCAGGTACGTCCGTGTTTCACACACACACACACACACACCTTCCCTATTACCTCTCAGAACTGCTGTCAATACAATAAATGTAAATCTCCCCGACAGACGCAGAGGGCTGCCGTAGTCAAGCTAACAGGAACGAGAATGAGAGAGAGAGAGAGAGACTCCAACAGCCTCGGGCACACGCCACACCTGTTCAATGACACTTTACACTGTGATTGCTTGTGTATGCCATGTGAAAAAATGACTTGGAAATAAAAGCTGTTTATTTGTACCGTACTTGTCAGAATGTGAATTTGTCAGTATTCTGCAAGGCCTGGCGTATGATGCATCGGTGTGCTTTATTAGACAGGGATGTGTACAGTACAGTAGCAGGAAGAGGGTGAAGGGCTGGGTGTGCGTCTCTCGGGTGGAGAAAAGCATGAAAATCAGTCATAATGTGTGACTGCTGTGGATGAACAGATGCCTGACTGCTTGATTAACACACTTGAAGGATCAAAACACACACACACACAAAACTCACAGACACATACGCCGCGTTCCATTGCAGATTTAAATATTTTCTAAATGTCGATAAAAAACTATTGGGAAATGACGGCGTTTCCGTTAACCGATGATATGGGACTAAAAAGTCATTTTTTCCCTCTCTATACAAGTCATTCCAAAAATCATGGCAACGGATGGTGGTAAGTTTACATATATATCGCAGCCATCGCACTAGGCGTTATTTTAATGGAAGGAGATGTAGGCCTGTTATCCAAGCATAAATGGCCATTATGAAGTTTTTCTGGGTGTTTCTTCCTCCTATCTGCTTCAAGGTCTGGATAAATTGTGGCATTTCTATGTTGTTTAGAATCCAGTGTTACCATAATTATTTTGTTTTATGAGTTTAATAAGTCTCGTCTTCTGTCCAAACCATCGACTGTAAAAAATATGTCTGTGACGTCACCCATAGACTCTCTGAAGAACAGTTTTGAGGCTGTTTATGGGGGGTATGGGCGACGCCATATTGGAAAATCTTGGAAAATACAAAATATAAATGTTCAGAAAGGATACAGAGGTGGTATGATGTGTTGTGTCAGATCATGGCCGAGACGTCAAGCCCTTATTTGTCTATCTAAATACGATAAACTAACGAGTTATAGAAAAAAAAATCACCCCTCTCACAGTTGTCAGGCACGCGGAACATATTTAAGATTACAATAAAAGTCAACCAAACTGTAAATATATGAATTTATGCTGTGAAAACGGACATTTTAACATGACGTCTTTTGATATTTGCTCCCTTTTGGGACCGGCCTCTAGCGGATTTTCAATGTATTGCAGTTTTTTGCACTTCCGGGTACGCTTCATCTTTCAGTTTAGAATCTAAAGAATGACGAGTTTTCCGTACTCCAGGTGACCTGTAAATGATTCCATCGCGGTTTTGCAAATATTCCCTTTTCAAATTGTCTGAAAAACGGCCTAATGTGAGTGTACAACCTTTTTTTGCAATATATGGGAGTTTTTGCGAAACTGACGTGTTTCCATTGTGCGTATTTTCAATTGGCGCAATTTGAAGGGTAATGGAAACGCGGCTACAGACAGACACACACAGACACAAATACTTTTAAAGATATTTTTGTGAGATTAACCCTCTAGGCGCCACGGTCGAGTTTACTCGACAAGATGCATCACTGAATTAAACGGCCGATTTTGTCAAATTGGGTATCAAATTTCATTCGACATCCCCTCCGCTGGATGGCAGACATGTCATACTTTATCCCCGACTCTGTGCCTTGCCGTCACGAGTGATCTTTTGAACTAAACAGGTCTTGTCTACTTGTGTTTGTGTGTCATATGAATAATAAATGCCCCATACATGGAATCAGAGTGCCTACTGTATGTAGTAAATGGAAAATCTCTACAGCAAAAGGCCAACCATGACTTCATGAATACGGTTTGTTCTTCCATTTTTATTAGTAATGATTTACACAGTTTGTTTACTACTTACTATATACCTGAGCATTCATTATTGTGCAATACAGCATACAGAAGGTGATGGACATTTTGGGGGGAAAGAAGTGCATTTTGTCATTTAAACATGTGACTTTTCATGAAAATTCTATAATCAAAGATTGCTGCCACCGTATGACGTCATAATATGCGAATTAGATGGAAAAATGTAATCCATTCATAAACTTTTGGTCATCCTTAATTTTTCTCTAATTTACAGAAAGAATCTATCTTTTTTCACTTTTAAGATATAGCCTTATGAAATTAAGATGTCAAAATCGAACGTTTTAGGAAAAAAAAAAAACATCTAGCGCCTAAATGGTTAAATAATAATATCATCATTCAAATGTTTGGGATCTGTAGGATTTTTTGAATAAATAAAGACTTTTATTCAGCAAGGATGAATTCAATTGTAGTGACAGTAAATACATTTACATTTGAATTTCAAATTCCAACTTTTTATTCATCAGAGTACTGAAAATAATATATCATGGTTTCCACAAAAAATATGAAGCAGAACTGTTTTCGACACTGATTATAATAATAAAAAAAACATTTTCTTGAGCAGCAAATCATCATATCAGAATGATTTCTGAAGGATCATGTGACACTGAAGACTGGAGTAATGATGCTGAAAATACATCTTTGCATAACAGGAATAAATTACAAAAAATATCATAATAGAAAACAGTTTTTTAAGTTGTAGTAACATTTTGCAATATTGCTGTTTTCACCGCATTTTATATTTAATTATCACTTCTTTGCTAAGCATAAATGTCCACTTTAAAAAAAAAAACATTTAAAAAAATTCCACTGACCCCAATGACATCAATTGAAGTTCATTAAATTAAGTCCTACAATTGGATAATGGGAAGACTACTAAATGAGCTGCACATCACAGCATCAACTGCTCGAAGAATTGTAGAATTGCCAGCGCAACAGTTTGCTCTTAGCCCAGAGACTCATGTTTCTACGCTCACCTCAACATAATACTTCGCTCCACGGCCAATCAGACGCTTCTGCCCGTCACCCAACTGTCAGACGGGGCACGCAGGCAGATTTGCGAGAGGCTGAAATGAGTCAGGACGACACACAGAGAGAGAGAGAGAGAGAGAGAGAGAGAGAGAGAGCAGCTCGCCCCGGCGGCAGACGCCAGCAGCCCCTCCAAACTACACAGTAATACAAATCTTTATTTGGTCGTGAGATGTTGACAGGTCAATTGAACAGAATGAGTCTAGTTTATGATACAGTTGTCAGAGGCGGTTAGGCCCGGAGTCTGTTTATCTGACTACTCGAGATATTCTCTCTCTCAAACCCCAGCACCTCGAGGTTAATTACTTCACCAATTTGAGTAAATGGCATGCCATAGTCCCATCTGTCTCCATTAGTTCCCCACTATTTCTCAATTTACGAGGACGGGGGTCAAGGCGTCGGGTGCAGGAGGGATGTAATAAAGCATGCGATTTTATGTTTACACAAATGCGAGAGTGGAGGCATAAATAACAGAAATGTATCTCTCAAATGGTGAGAGCGTTCATAATAATGTTGCTCTTTAAAAAGCCGTTTTTGAGCCATTCTCCACCGGCCATAGAGAATGAAAAACATGCCGCACTAAAAACTAACAAGCCAGTGAACAGTGGTAATAAATATATGTGGCGCAGCGGCACTCGAACAGGGCAGAGGAGCCATTACGGCTTCTGCGGTCTGTATAGGTCTCGATAGTACGCCAAGAGCTGGTCACTGTGACCTGGACGGACGTTACTATACATTGTGCTATTTTTAACTTGGAACAGTTATTTAATACATTTACAAAATAAAAAAAAAATAAAGAAACCTGCTAATTATCAAAAAATTCTATGCAAATATAAAATGCATTCGGTCTCATCATTATTTTAAACAGTATTTCCCTGGATTTATCATTATCAACAGCAACAACTTTCAAATGTAAACTTTGAAATACATGAGATTGGCTTTGATCTTTTATTATCTAATGCGTTTTTAATTCAAGGAATAGTTCATCCAAAAATGAAAATGCTCTCATTATTCACTCACCCTCATGACATCAGATAAACACGTCTCTTTAACTAGCTTGAACTTGCTCAGAACAAATGTCCTCAAACTCTTGCTCCACAAAGAGCAATGTTAACCGATGTTACGAGGCTAAAACATAATGTTTTCCTCTAGAGATAAGTCATTCCTAAAATCATGGCGACGGATGTCGGTAAGTTTACATATATCGCAGCCACTGCAATAGCTATTATTTTAATAGAAGGAGACGTATGCCTGTTATCCAAAGCATTAGAAAGCCACTTATACTTGGGAGCAGCACATAGTATGAGGTGTTTCTGGGTGTTTCTTCCTCCTATCTGCTTCAAGGTCTGGGTAAATTGTGGCATTTCTAAGTTGATTGTAATTCTTTTGTCTTTAATGAGTTTAGTAAGTCTCGTCTTCTGTCCAAACCATATAGATGTAAAAAATATGGACAAAGCGTCTGTGACGTCACCCATAGACTCTCTGAAAAACAGTTTTGAGGCTGTTCAAGGGGGATATGGGCGGCGCCATACTGGAAAATCTTGGGAAATACAAAATACAAATGTTCAGAAAGGATACAGAAGTGGTACGATGTGTTGTGTCAGATCATGGCCGAGACGTCAAATTCACTCGGCGCAGCCTGTTATCAGCTGTCAATCAAAGTTAACCGCCCTTATTTGTCATACATTACATTTCTAAATATGATCTAAACTAACGAGTTAGAAAAAAATTCACCCCCCTCACAGTTGTCAGGCACTCGGAACCTATCGAAAAATACAATAAAAGTCCATGGGACCAAACTGTAAATATATGAATTTATGCTGTGAAAACAGACATTTTAACATGACGTCTATTATATGGATATTTGCTCCCCTTTGGGACCGGCCTCTAGCGGATTTGAGATGTATTGCAGTTTTTCGCACTTCGGGGTAGGCTTCATTTTTCAGATTAGAATGTTGCCGCTTGGTCCAAACATACCGCGCCTTCTCTAAAGAAGGATTGACATTTACATATGGTGACCGGTTTCCATTGCAGTTTAATGAAATTTTCCTTTTGCGAATTGCCTAAAAATCCACCTCATGCGAGCGTAAAAATATGCGATATATGGGTCTTTCCAATGGACGTATTTTCAATTTGCAAATTCAGTTTACGTAATTTGAAGGGTAATGGAAACGCGGCTAGTATTAATATTTACTAAATTTTATTTACTAAATATTTGTTATTTTATAAATGATGGAAAGCACTTTGAAACAGTATCACTCAATGCTAACGTTAATTTTTGATAAAGGCAATGTATGTTACATAATATAGAAATATTACTACAGTGATATTTAACTCATCCATAATATTGGCAGTGGTGGAGGAAGTACTGAATCTCAGTACTTAAGTAAAAGTACAAATAACCAGATAAATATTTACTTTAGTAAAAGTAGAAGTAACACAATGACAACCATTTTTTACCTAGACCCACACATTTTGTGAATATTCAAATTATCCTGTTTAAATGTTTTATTGGTTCAGTCTGAACATTTTGAACAATAATTATTAAATCAAACAACAATATTGTTAATGATAATTTAAAAGTTAATTTTATTTTTTTCCAAAACGCTATAAATCCATCCATTTTTTTTGTATCATTTTTAGTAAAATCATTTTTAGTAAAGTGTCAAACCTCAAACAAATAGTACCAATTTCAACATATGCATGAAAAAAACGAATTATTAAAAATTTATGATAACGATATTCAAAAAAGGGATGGGCACCCCTCCAGCACATGCACACACACACAGGCTACATAACATGTGAGCAAAGCGGAGCAGCATGACGCTTAAATATAAGTAAAAAAAAAACAAAAAACAAAATAAACATAGGCTACGTTTCACATTTGTGTTTAATAATATTACATTACTTATTTTTATTATTTCATCTATGTTGAGTAGGCTATGAAAAGGGAACCGCATGAGATGAGTAAGATAGGATCAAAATTCAAAAGCTGCCCAATATCGGAAAATATTTGGAGTGCGTCAGACATGATTTTGACCACTTATTAAGTTTTGTTTTGTAGAAATCTTGTAAATTTCGTTTCATATAAATTGTATCTTCATTTTAATAAATGTTTCATCGACAAATTGACTGGATTAATACATTAGAAGTAAATATCAGACAATATAATCAGGACACAGAGGCGCGCAGGTGAACCGGAGCGCGTCTCATATATGAACCAAAACACCGCGATGCTTGCCTCACACAGGCCTGAGAACTAGGCTACAGAAAGCTTTAAATGTCACTTTTAAACAAAACAATTAAAAACTCAAATAATTTGGCAACTCTCTGCGTATGTAGGCTAATTCGAAGTATGCGTTTCTCTCTATAGGCCTATATGCGCGTTCACTGCGAAGATGGCGAGTAAGCATCATCAACTTTATCTTTGCTGCTGACACTGACAGAAAACACTAGTTTATTAATAAACAATTCAAATGTTTCATGCATAATCATTACTTTTGCCGGTTCTTTGTGGCAAGCTTTATGCATACGTTGAAATGCGGAATAGGCAATTAAAAACGCTCATATGGTTTCTCTCCCATTTAATTAAATCATTATATGTGATTACTGATAATAATACAAATGGCTTAAACGATCTACTACTAGTTGACTAGAAAACTAGCTAGGACTCATTTTGAGGAATGAATGAACATAATAAACCTCTGTTCAGAGTGCCGCAGTGCTGGATTGTGTAGAGCGCTCATTGAATTTGAGGATTTATAGCATTTAGGCTAAAAACAGGGCTGGCGCTTATCGCGGTTTGGAAAGAAACTGTATCTTGCAGTACATTTTAAACAAGGAAATATAGCGATTTGGCATGAAACGTTGATGGAGCAGTGAAAGGGTTCTGTCCACAGCAGAATGACAGGACAAACTCATTTTTTTTTAAAAATGGCGTTTATCGCGTTTTGGAAAAGAGCTCTTCAAGTATTCAAAGTAAAAGTACTTGCTGCTATTCTCTTAATGTCTATTTTCTAATGATTAATAAAACATTTAATTCTAACTCATTCAACCTTACACTCCTATAATGATGTTCAATAATTATGGAAAAAATTGTTGTCACCATTTCTGAAACTTTACACACAGTGCGTTCATGCACGTACAGACAAATTTTCGTGTATAAATCGCACGATAAACGCACTGTGTGCGAGACGCATTTAGTGTGACCGGGTTGATATTTCTATGGCAACCTTTACAGTCCATGATGGCAACCAAACGTCACTGGTGAGACAAACGTGCAACGGTCAGATTACGTTTTGGCAGGGGAAAAACTGATCAGAAAATGTAATGAAAATGTAACAGAAGTTGTAGAAATGTAGTGGAGTAGAAAGTAGAATAATTGCTGCAAAATGGAACGAAGTAAAAGTAAAAAGTATGCACTATTTATTCTACTTAAGTAAAGATACGTGAAAAATGTACTTAAGTAAAGTAACAAAGTTGTACTTCGTTACATTCCACCACTGAATATTGGTGCGGAAATAATCGAGCTTTCGGGGTTATTCATGGTCAGTTGAAAGTACTTTGTTAATGCTTTTACGCAAAAAATCAAATCTTTTAATGTTCGATGTTTGAAGGGTGAGTAGAATAATGTCACTTCAATGTAACCAGCTTTTAAAAAAGCGTATTATTGCGTAATATAAGAAGTTACTTCCATAATTCGCGCAAAGCGCCATGGGGCGTAAGAAAAAGGTGGATAGCTTGAATGCAAGGTTTGGATAAATATCTAAAACCCCTCTATATAAAAAGTATCACATTGGGTATTTCATTAGTCCAAAACTGTATAAAAAACATCATATATGTTCTGAACTGGATAAACTACTAACTGGAAACTTGTTGCATTGCTTCAAATACTGATCATTCGTTAAGAAAATGAGTTGTTTTTCGTGCTATAGCCGGAAAACGGAAGCGGAGATCAAAGACGTACACTACATTATGATAAACCTGATGGAAAGATATTAAAAAGGTTGACAGAAGTGGAGAAGAGCAATTGCTTTACGACACAGCATGGCAGGAGTGTCCTTCATCTTTTTTGGTGTGTGTGTGTTACAGGGAGTGACTGGTAGGGCAATTAATTTCATCGCAGGGTAAATGCAGTCTCCAGATTTCCCCTTCTCTCTTTCACACACGTTATTAGTCTGGCTGTGTCTGCCTCTGCCTGCGTCCCAAAGGATCCATACATTCAGCTGTTAAAGATGACCTTGCCAAGAACACTAAACCGCTAACTTTCCCGCTCTCTCGGCCTCTCTCATTCTAGACGCTTCAAAACGACGCCGTAACAAAAGAGAGGCTTTTAAAAGCGCATTCCTATTTGTTCTGAAAAATACTACCAAGGAAAAAGAGAGAAAACTCTCCTCCACCCACGTCCAATACCACTCACACTTCACTCTGTCCCAGATTTTTGGAGGTTTCTCTCTGACTCTAATCTCCGCCGTATGCGTGGGAGAACAGAGTCGCTGGATGCTGGATGGGGCCTCCATGTGTAAACAACAAAGCGACTGTCATTTAATCAGGGGCCCTTTAAAGAGTGCGGCAGCGACGCCGGAGTGGGACTCCGCTCGCTTTTCCCTTTTCAAGGACAATTGTTCTTTTCGCCCTCCGCCGGCGTGCGACTTCACATTCGCGTAAACAACCCGTCACCGGCGAAACGCTCGACGCCCGCCGCTCTTCAGCTGTCTAACTTCACTTTGGTTTCGCCGCCTTTGTTTGTGAATTATAAATCTAAATCTACGCGGAAGGTTAAGCATTTCCCTATCGTTCCTTTGACATGTTTTCAGCTTGAAAGCGCCTATACCGAAGACACGTCCTCTGCGTGGGAATACTCGCGCAAAAAGCTCTCGCGGAAGGTAAATTCCAAAAAAGGGTGAGTGTGGGAAATTACTATTTGTTTTCAATTTCAGATCAAGCAGATTTCTCCACGGGGGGACGAGAGAGCATTAATGTCGACGAGGGCACGGCGTTTCCTCCACGGTCCCCCGACAGGCCATTAGTCTCTTCTGACAAGCCCCGCAACCTGCCACACACTGCAAAGTAATGAATTGGGGGGAAAGATAAGGAAATAAAATCATCCTTAATTTCTCTGCCTGCCTTTGTGTAAACTAATATTTTTCCACCCCAGCGCGTTTGATGTGTTTGGTGCTGCGGTTGCCAAGCTCAGCTTCTATGAAAGATGATGCCGAGACACTCCGGGAATGAAAAGAGGTAAAAAATACGAGAGCGCTGACGTTCAGCCCGCCGTCTCTAATACGGCACAAATGAGAGACGGACGGGATGGCCTGTGTGTATATGTGTGTGTACTGAGACACTTCACCTTTATCACAACAACAATCCACACACACCGACAGCCTACGGATAAACGCAACCAAAGCGCATTAATAAACAATCACGCAGCAAAGGAGAAAACACAAGCGTGCCTTAATTTGAAAACAACTTAAGCGGGCAGACAGGGAATTGCTGTTTTGGAACTGAAAAATCATATAGTTGTAGGTAATGGACTGTTTGCATTCAGGGGCAGGAAGGCAATTACTTAGAGACTCATTAAGGTGGCAAATTTGTTAATGCACTGCTAAACGCGCACTAACCAACCACCGATTTATGCTAATCTCTGTACAGCAGTTTTGCTAGCTGGGGGAAAGTGTTTGACCGCAGCAAAGCAGGATTTCAGAGCCTGAGAACAGAGCAGATCATGAATTCTCTTCGGATAACAGGTTTACACAAACCATCCGGAGAATTTAAGAACGTGGATATGAAAATAGGGTGTGAGTGTTTGCGTGGCTACATACACAGTTGTGTTTATACCCTTCGAGTTTACAGGTTTAGGTCCAGGGATGCACGATGCATTGATATTATATCAGTTAACCGCTGATATGATCGTTTTTTAAAATTAATATTAATATGAATTAGCTGATATATATCAACTAATATTAGATATTGAATTGTTTATGCTCGTTTAATCAATTAGTTTCATGTAGATTGCCTGTGACATCATCTTTTGCTCACATTTCATACCATGTCTCATAATGTTGTGATGCCTAAATTCACATATAGTTAAGTGTGTGTATTGATTTAGACATAATTGCATATGATTTCAGCAATTTATCAATTATGAGCCGTCACATGCAAATAATTACTGGCTTATCCCGATCCTGCATCATTGTTTTTTATCTAGAACTGAAAAGGCAGCCTGATTCAACAAGGAAACTTTTGATTTAACAAGATCTTTATAAAAATGCCTCTTGATAAGAACCTCTTATCTTAAGTAATAATTAACGTCATTGCATTAGATACAAAATATCCGTCATCATTATTTTTAACACTATTTCTCTAGTTTTATGATCAAAATTAAAAATAAATAAGATTTGCTTTGGTATTTCAGCCCGTTCTCATCCTTTAGCGTTACATACAACGCTTTATGACAAAACGGCGCTATACTACGCACATGGCACCCTTTATCGTTAATATAACACGCGAACCCAAGTCGCCATAAATCCTTTAGCATAATATGAGACTACCCTACCCTACCCCACACCTAAACCTACCCATCACAGCGCGTGTTATATTAACGATAACGGGTGCCATGTGCGTAGTATAGCGCCGTTTTGTCATATAGCGTTCTATATGACGCTAAATTTTGTTATCTAATGGATTTTTAGTTTACCCAAAAATATAAATTCTCTCATAGTTTACTCACCCTCATTGCTTCAGGTCTACTGTCATACGAGCGTTTGTGTGAGGGACGTCGTGAAGTATCCAAATGTTCTGGAATCACTGGAATACACTCTTAAAAATAAAGGTTCTTTGACATCTATTATATGAAAAACCTTTAACATCCACAAAGGTTCTTCGGATTATTCAAATTACCTTTTTTTTAATTATTATTATTATTTTTATTATTATTTAAAGGAGAACTCCGATCAATTTTTTGACAGTAGTCGACAGTATTCGATTGCCGAGTGTGCGTGCGATCATTGGTAACTAAATGATGTTCAACATCTGATTCGGATGAATTATTCATTTGAGCTGATATTCTCAGAACACCACACAGCATCGTCATCGACTGACAGCTGACAGTCTCCACTGTTGCTTAGTTACCAATGATTGCGCGCGCGAACTCGACAATCGACTACTCTGGACTTCGACCGAAAACAGGAAGCAAATAGAGATATGTGAGCTGGCTGAATTAACATCATTTTTATTAATATCTTTCATATCTACTGCAGTCAGATTGACCGTGGTCACTCTTAATAACACCACTCACATGGCCGTGCACTCGAAATGACAAATTAAGGATGTTAAGATGCTAAAAGCAGGTTTAGAACATGCCCCATTGAAGTCAACAGGGTGCGAATTTTAAAAAGAGGATTTCTGTTGTTTTTGTCTGTACTGACAGCACTTCAAATGTACAAAAAAAAGAGCTCAATGTTAAAATTGTCTGGAGTTCTCCTTTAAGAACAGCATGTTCACTGAAAGTTTCTTTCTGGAAGCCACAAACGTTCTGCTATGGCAATTCGGTGAAAACTCGCTGTTGGAACCTTTATTTATTTAAGAGACAGTTGCTGCACAAGAACATACTATGAGAATACCAGGTGTTTCATTGTTGTACACTGAACAGAAACAATTTTCTCACAACAATTCCACAAACAATTACTAAAAATGACAAGTTTGCATTGAAACAAGAAAAACAATAATTTCTTGTGAAATGGAAACTTGTTTTTTGCAACTTCGACAAATAAATGTTTTAAGGTGTACACAAGAATTATAGCTCGGCGATCTTCACCTGACCTCAGTCCTCCTGGCCTCATGTTGCCGTGCATCTGTGTGTACGTGTGTGTTGACAGTGAGGCTTGAGGGAGTCATTAGTGACCCCAGCATGCTCTGCCACACTAAGCACGCTGATTCGTCCACAGAGACCCCTCTAGACCATCTGCCCCCTCACCCTTCATTCAGACAGACCTAACGCTTTCTACAGCAGCACTCACACATCATCGGACAACACCGAGATATTACCTAAAACCCCTTTTCACAATTCTCATTCACTATCAACTGCTACTTATTATAGGAAAACAACAAGAGAAGTCGTTCTTAGTGCAAATCCTCAAGCAGCGTGAAGCTCTGCAGATAAAGCAAACGGTCTCGTGGCACTTAATGAATGAATCCGTGCTCATGTCTCAATTAGCAAATAATTAATGGCTGTGTCAAAACAAATTGCTGGGCTAGAGAGCTGCGCTCGTTATTAACTTTTACCAAATGGGTGTGCACCGATGAAGAAAACAAACAAACTCACAAAAACAAGCAGCGAGTTTTCTTACCGCTGTCACATCTCACTTATGACACTGACAGTGACTTCATGGGGAAACTGCATCTTTCATCTTTCAGAAAAGAAAAACAACTTCGTATGTTGATTGAAGCCATAATTCATACTGTATCAAAATCGACCTTTCTGGTTTTAATGTGCGTCAAGTGCATGTTCTTCTAAACAAAAACAATTATTTTCATACTCCTTTTTTCCTCCTTTCAAACAATGCTTCTTCATGCTGAAAATATTGGATCTGTGTGGATAAAATATAAAATGACCAAAAATGCCATACTTTTTATGATCAAATCAAATCAAGACATGATTTCCCAACTGCATGTTCAGTTGTACTCAGAAATACACCAAATTGCAGAACATGCTAATGAAAATCTGAGACTCACAAATCGGATAACAAGCAACTTAGTTACATGTATCACATTAACAAACACTATCGTTCAAAAGTGTGAGGTCAGTAAGAAAGAAACTATTACTGTTTTTTTATTATTATTAATTTTTATCAGAACAAGGTACATTGACAGTATTCAGTGACATAACACTATTACAGGTTTTGCTTTTTCAAAATTTCTACCCACCCATTCCCATTCAGGCATAACTAATCCCCCCACCAAAAAAAATAAATAAATAAATAAATCACCTATAAACACATTTAAATAGATAAATAAATAGATAAATATTTTTAGAAACATCATTAGGTCACTAAGCCATGATGACACATTGGGCGGATTTTGTGAAGAAACTATTACTGTTATTCCACTGTAAAAAATAATCCTGTAAAAACGGTAAACTACTGGCAGCTGTGTTTGCCAGCATCATACCGTAAACATACGGTGTTTTACCGTTTTTGAAATGAACAGCTAAATACCGTATTGTCAGCTACAGTATAAAAGTTTAATTTAACAGCAATATGCTCTAACACAAAAACAGTAACACACCGTATCATGCTGGCAACCACAGCTGCCAGTAGTTTACCGTTATTTTACAGGATTTTTTTATTAATTTTTTTTTTACAGTGCACATCTAATTCATCAAAAGTAAAAATACATTTAGAATGTAAAAAAGGGCTGGGCAATGATTATTCGTGATTGATCACATCCAAAATAAAAGTTTGTGTTTACATAATATATGTGTGTGTAGTGTTTATAATTATTTTGTATATATAATTACCCACACATGCATGTATATATTTAAGAAATATTTATACATAATTAATATTATATATAAATGAAAATATTTGATATATTAATAACACATTTTTCTTAAATATATACATGCATGTGTGTGTATTTATATATATAAAATAATTATACACACTACACACACATATATTATTTAAAAAAACTTTTATTTTGGATGCGATTAATTGTGATTAATCGTTGCCCAGCCCTAGTTACAAACAATTTCTATATCAAATTAGTGCTGTTCTATTAATTTTAATGTTCATCAAAGAACACAATGCACCATGGCTTCCACAAAACTATTAAGCAACACAACTGTTTTCAACATTGATCATAATAATATGATTTTTTTTTTCTTGACCAAATCATCATTAGAAGGATTTCTGAAAAATCATGTGACACTGAAGACTGGAGTAATGATGCTGAAAATTCAGCTTTGAATTACATTTTCAAACATATTAAAATAGAAAGTTTTTTATACTGTAATTTTAATTAAATAAATGCAGTCTTAGTGTGCATTAGAAACATCTTTCAAAAACATTACAAAAACGTACCCCAAACCTTTGAATGGTGCTGTATAAACATCTAGATGACACAGTCAATGATCAGATGCCATCATAGTCTAAGCATCAGATCTGCAGTGGTTCCTACAGTCAATCAAAGCTGCCCTATGAGAAACACCAGCAGATGGAGCACAACGTTCTGCAATCACATCCTCTGACATCACGCAGAATCATAAACAGGAGAATATACAGTGCATTAGGAATAAAGAAGGTGCAACTCAATTCAGGTCCAGTGTTTCTCCAGCCTGCCTATACCAGCAGCATTAATGGCTTCTTAATGTATATTCAGCAGGCTGAAAAAAGGCTGTTATGTGCTGCTCTTGCTTGGGGATCTAGTTAAATGATTCAGAGGGAAACTACGGCTTTCATTTAGACTCGTGCCCTCCAGTCTGTTTATACTGGTCGATACACTTGTCTGAAGAATATAATGGATTAGCACATCATTCAACACAGCCGCGGCGAGGCAGACTACAGGCGACCGGGAGAGAAAAGTAAATTACAGTTAGCAGCCGAGCTAGGCCATGCCCTGAGCGAGGAAACATCATATCAGCTCTCGCAAACTCCTGTTCCACCGTCCAACCGACTAGAGAAGAAATAGAAAAAGAACGAGGAAGAAAGGAGACAAAAACCCAGTGAGACGGCTAAAATAAAATCATTTCTCCAAGGTCTTCGTATTTGAATGTCTGGACTTTTAGGATGCGGTGATGAACAAAGTCCAAATATAAGGGTTCTGTCACATGACTTGCATCACGTGACTTTAACCTCGTGAAGCGCGCTGACGCATCATATAATACTATGTAACGTGACGTATCATTACGTGAGTGGTGCCGGTGTGGTGAAGAGATGGGTCCCACCTTAGGACCCCATAGTATGCCAGTAGTATGCCTGATCTATTATATGTTCTCACGATAACTTGATAAAAGCAGTTTGTTGCCATCAAGTAATATGTTTATTTGTTTAACGCTTTTCAAGTAATACGTTTATTTGTTTAGCGCTTTTCATAGTAGGTTGCGTCAAAAGCAGAGGAGAAAGTCAGCGAAATTTAAAAATATTACTGTTATTGTGTCATGAAATGTAATTTTAAGAGTTTTTAAGTCGAGAATATAGTTGTTTAAAGCTCAAATCTGTGGTTTATTTATAAAGATGGCGCCTTTTTAAAACATTGTTCTGACGTTGTCAGAACCAGGGATCAGCAGCACATCTAACTAACGTTAGCCCGCCTGGAACAGCTTTAACTCGGCTAGTCATTCTGACGTTTGCCGCGGATAAATGCTATGCTACTATGTAAGCTAACTAAAAAACAATAAGAACGAGAAATGTTTAAATTTATAATCTACAGCTTCGGTTATATACTAGTATATGAAACATATAAGTTAAAATACATTAATGGCTCCTTATAACGTACTTCAGACGTCTCTTATTAATAAACTGACTTTCTCTAATTTGTAACCAGGCACTAAAGCGTTTACCCATAAAACTAGCTTTGAACCAATCGGATCGCTTGGGTCCTAAGGTGGGACTCATCTCTTCAGGGGGACTCATCTCTTCACCACACCGGCTCAAAAAATAAAACAAGACGGAAGAGAGGAATACAAAAAAAGGCAGGAGGAACATTCAGGAAACTTATTCGAAAACATTATTCGTGCAGTTCCATTTGTTGACACTAGGACGCCATTTAGGAAGCTATATCACCTCGGGGTCGGCCCTGACCAATTTGCTGCCCTAGACAAGATTTTACCTGGTGGCTCATGCATCACAGCCCATTTCACCCCGCCATTGTGTTCATGATATTATTCATATATATATATATATATATATATATATATATATATATATATATATATAGGCTAAGTTGATTTTATGAGGCTAAGTTAAGTGCAAATTTTGAGGGGGGCTGTATGGAAATTAAGTGGGGCTAATTAAAAGCTGAACTAAAATGGGTCTAGTGACACTCTCCTGGTTCAAACAGAAAGCAGTTTAACATTTAAAGAAGATGGCAAGTGGAATGAAAAGAAGCTGCATTTTAAAAAAAGTTGAAAGTCTTGAGCATTGCCTTTTTTGAACACTGTGTCATGCGTGAAACTCTGCTAAACATGCAAGCAATAGTCAAACAGGTTCTATAGGAGGTTCACATTTCTATTGGAGGGTAGAATGCAGTAAAAAAACCCGTTCTGTGGGAACGGCTTCTATGTAGAAGGTTCAAAAGCCCTTATAGGATCCATGATGGTTAGGATGTTGTCTCTGAAGGCAGCTCTATGACATTTGATTTATTCTCAATTACCTAACTGTCCAGTATAGAGACAAGGGAAATGTAAATGAATACTCCATTTTATCTTAAGAGTGAGTTGCTTTTCCTGTAGGAAACAGATGAGAAACATGGCTGAGGTTTCTGCATCTCTCTCTCTTTCTCTCTCTCTCTCGGTTCCATTAAAGGAATATCGATTGAACTCTGTTGCTCGCTGCAACAAAATGCCATGAAAATAAGAGAACTTAATATAGCTATTCATTTTCATTGAAAGAAAAGGTTGAACACACACCTTAACATTTGGGAGCTCTCTTTTCTTGGAGAAATGAAACTATTAGTTTGTGAGCCAGAATTAAATTTAAAGCTATAAAAGCACCTCGGCTTTATACGCCACGACAACAATGTCATTCCTGACTAAAAGACAGAACAACACGTTTCACGTCCTTAGTCCAGTGACCTTTTGTGAAACGGCCGACATTCATGGCCTAATTCCAAACCGTCCAAACATGTCTGACAAATAAAACGGCTAATTTTTTACATATTTACTTCTCAATATTTTCACCCAGGAACACAAATTAGCAGGAGATAACAGAAGCCTCGGGCAAAATATCTCAAAAGTGCCAAATTTCATGGATCAAGCTATGTTTTGAATCAGGGGCTGAGATACTTCAGGTCTCGGTGGTGTGTGGGGTGATCAATGCTGTGTGATGTTACAAACAAATCCACACAAATCTCTTCATAATTAATGACCTGTGGCTATGAGAGGAATACCAGTCCAACAAATGGGGAGTTGTATTACTGTTGCACTTCAGAAAGAAGAACTTCCTGTCTCTCAGGAAACACAGAGCTGGCTGATGATGATTATCCTTGGGGAGATTTTGATTGGCTGGTACATCGTTTCAGGAGAGAGTTTCTCTTTCAAATGGGCATGAACAAGTTACTTTAAAACTAAACCACTGATTATGTGAATCTCACTAAATATATTTCAACCAAATATAAAAAGAAAAATTTGATTTTTCTAATGAATTGGTGCATTTAATTAAGCACACATAAAAGCACAATTTTTTTGTAACAATAATGGCATCCTTACTGCAACATATTTTTACTGCTTTATATATTAAAAATTATAAATAATAATAATAATAATAATAACAAATAATCATAAATAAGAGGCAGTATGTCGATTTTGCTATTTAAACATATTTCAATTAAATAATCATTAATTCATGTTTTCACATTACATTACAGGGATAGTTCACTTTAAAATTAATTGTTGGTATGTTTTAGCTTACCTCAAGGGCATCCAAGATGTAGGTGTCTTTGTTTTCACAGTATTTTCAATTTTGATATTTTTAGGTCAAACCGTTCGTGTCTATCAGTCAAATAATGGAGGTCTATGGTCACCACCTCAAAGAGCATGCACAGAGAAGTCCAAATTAAACATGATTTAATGACTCGTAAATGTAAGTACACATTGATGGCCTAAGACACGAAACGAGCGGTTTGTGTGAGAAAACGAACAGTATTTATATCGTTTTTACCTCTTGTAACCACAGCCACGTCCAAGTGATCTGAGGCCGCGGGCGCTTCGGTCTGCGCAAGTGCCGGGAAAGCGTCGGAAGTGATCTCTCGCGTGATTGCGAAAAAAAAAAATCAATGTTGTCTGTTGATGTATCGAAATCATCTTCCATTGCAATTTCCTGTATATCTAAATATGTTTAGATCTTCACAGTGAAAATTATGTAAACAATGAGTGACGTACACACACGTGAGAGATCACTTCCGGACCAAAGCGCCCGCGCCCTCAGATCACTTGGACGTCGATGTGGTTAAAAGAGGTAAAAACGATATAAATACAGCTCGTTTTCTCACACAAACCGCTCGTTTCGTGTCTTAGGCCATCAATGTGTACTTACATTTACGAGTCATTAAATCATGTTTAATTTGGACTTCTCTGTGCATGCTCTTTGAGGTGGTGACCATAGACCTCCATTATATGACTGACAGACAAGAACGGTTTGACCTAAAAATATCAAAATTGAAACTAATGCGTAGACAAAGACACCTACATCTTGGATGCCCTTGAGGTAAGCTAAAACATACCAAAAATTAATTTCAAAATGAGCGATCCCTTTAATGAAAATTTGCTGTGGCTGACATCAACTATTTGGCACATTCTTCAAAATAACTTCGGTGTTAAGCAGAGGAAAGAAACTCATACATGTTTGAAACAACTTGAGGGAGAGTGAATGACAGAATTGTACATTTTTAGGTGAACTATCCCTCTAAGTACATTCAATGCCTTATTTTCCACCAGTTGACACTTCAACAGATCAAACAGTTAGGCCTCGCTGAATACCTGACCAAGCCTATAAACCAAGAATCATTCGTTCATTTTCATAGAAAACCACACAATCTATGCCTGAAACCTGGATGTTACCACACTGATCACCAAACCATCCCGTGGGATTCGTCCTCCTCTGAAACCCGTGAATTTATCTACCGTCTAATGCATTTACAAATAGATTGTCAAGCCGCTCCATTCTGTATCTTTTTATTGCATGTCAAATCTGTGCGTCTAGAATAGGTGGAATCTTAATCTCTCCTCCTTCGATATGCAACAGCTCTATCTTACTAATGAAAATGTTGTCAACGCTTCATCGTTTGCATGCCCGGGCTCTGCAGCCGCTGCGTTAATGTAAAGAAGATCGGATGATACCAAGAGCCTTTCAAAGCTGAGAAGAGAAAAGAGGCTAACAGGGGTGAGCAGATAACGTACATTTTGCATCAGTAACTACAACTCCACACTTCCATTGCAGACTAAAAACATCTTTTATAATGTGATTTTTGAAGAGCTTAACCAATGTTAGTGCATTGTAAATAATATTAAACAGCACTGATGCTCCATTTAGAAGCTTGTTTATTAAATTCACTGCTTATGGTAGCCCATGGTAGTCTTCCAGAAAGCATTAGTCCACCCATCATTTTCACCCTCATGTCCTCCCAAAAATCTTTGGACGTTTTCATCCATCTTTGAAACACAAATTAAACTATTTGTAATGGAACTAGAGAGGTTTCTGTCCCTCCATTGAAATTCCATGCATTTCAAGATCCCAAAAAAGGTCATAAACGCATCATCATCATAAAAACAAATCCATTCCAATTGACCAAATCCAAGTCTTGTGAAAAGATATGATTAATGTCAACAATGACTGACATGTATGCCTGTGTTACTATTTGATGTATGTGCTTAACCCTCTAGGCGCCACGGTCGAATTTACTCGACAAAAAGCGGCACTGAGTAAAACGGCCGATTTTGTCAAATTGGGTGTCAAATCTCGTTCGCCCTCCCCTCCACTGGATGGCAGACATGTCATACTTCATCCCCGACTCAAAAAAACCTCATGTTTCTATACAAAATATTCAAGTTAGAGCGCATTGAATCAGTGCGATCAAAAGCGGAGCTGGTGTGAGAGTGAGCCATTTTATCAGAGCCTCTCCGCAATCGTGGTGACAGTATTTATTGTGGTGGAGACTTTGTCTATTATTTATGTATATATGTATATTATTATCACAACATACCGTTAGACGAGGTTGAAGTATTCATAGTACAGTTAGGGGGCAACGTGAAGGCAGGGTGGGGAGTCGCAATGGCAATGTGCATATTCGGCTCTGGCCGGGCTCGCGCTGCTCGTATCATCTCCCATGATCTGTGGCTTGCCGTCACGAGTGATCTTTTGAACTAAACAGGTCTTGTCTACTTGTGTTTGTGTGTCATATGAATAATAAATGCCCCATACATGGAATCAGAGTGCCTACTGTATGTAGTAAATGTATATCTCTACAGCAAAAGGCCAACCATGACTTCATGAATACGGTTTGTTCTTCCATTTTTATTAGTAATGATTTACACAGTTTGTTTACTACTTACTATATACCTGAGCATTCAGTATTGTGCAATACAGCATACAGAAGGTGATGGACATTTTGAGGGGGAAAGAAGTGCTGCATTTTATCAAACCTGTGACTTTTCATGAAAATTCTATAATCCAAGATTTCTGCCACCGTATGACGTCATAATATGCAAATTAGATGGAAAATGTAATCCCTACGTACACTTTGGGTCATCCTTAACATTTCTCTAATTTACAGAAAGTATCTATCTTTTTTCACTTTTAAGATATACCCTTTTGAAATTAAGATGTCAAAATCGAACGTTTTAGGAAAAAACATCTGGCGCCTAATGGGTTAAATAATAAAAAGTCAAACCCCCAAATTAAATCTGTCCATCATGTAAAGTAATCATATCTTTGTTTATCAAAGTTTTGGTTGCATGGACTAAATTATTATTTTTACTAAAATTTTCATTGTTGGGTGAAGTATGTCTTTAACAATGAGAAAAGCAAGGTTGAGAATTGCACCATGCTATTCTTTTGGCCATGTGACCTGTCGCCTGATTTGCATAATTCTTTTAGTAAATCTGGTCTTAAAACAATATGCAAACAATGCTATCAGCGGGCACAATTCGTTCATAGTGAATTCCTCCCTTAACGTCTGTCCTTAAGATGATTACTCCACTGCCCTCTGGATTGTGTATCAGACTTCGTGCCTTATGGAATTCTGGGAAGAGTAGAAACAAAAAAAGGCTTCCAGAGGGGGTTAGAATGACATTGGCAGGCAGATGCTTAGGCCTCCCCAAAAGAACAGCCATTTGCACTTAAATGAGAGGATTTGTGGCCTGTCACCCCATTACCAATACACCATATGTGAAACCATGTCTTTATCCCACATTATAGAGGTGGGAATGAGATCTCCTTATACCACTTTCTCTCTCTCTCTCTCTCTCTCTCTCACTCACTTTTTGGTCTGTCTGTCTCTTTTTTCTCATTCTTCTGTACAGAATATTTCAGGTTCAATTCGCTTGTCCGTAAGGGATAAGTCAGACATGACACATTCTGCTCTCTTGCATGTCTCCCAGTGTTAGATTTTTAAAAATGGACTCGGGATCAAACCTGCACAGAGCAGCGAGAACTGTCCGTCTGTCTTCGCTCGTGTCCTGAGAAATCAGATCTTAAAGTGCTAAATAGGTCATTTTCTACACCAGGATAAAATCGACTTTCGATTTAGATTTTGGCTTCCAATGATTATGAAAATGTGATAATCGGGATAAAAACGCCTATCGCGACCCATTCCGTCCGCTTCCGCTCCTACTTTAAAGCCCAAACTTAACGTTCAAATAAGTGATCACATAATGTGACTTTTACAAAATGGCATGTGCTTGATATTAAAAAAAGAATGACTAAAAGCGTGACAGAGAACTTATAGTGTTTTTCAGACGGCTTTCTGTGTGCTACGAGGCTCTTTCGGGTGTGCACCTAAACAGTCAAATACACACAAATATGTGTCAAAATACTGGGCTTGGTGAGTATTAAACCCAAGATGGCTTACGTGCACGTTTTGGTCATGTGGGCAACAAGACCAAAACCTGCACATGACCAAAATGACCAAAACCTCACTCTCAGAAAAAAAAGGTACAAAAGCTGTCACTAGGGCTGTACCTTTTCAAAAGGTACACTTTTGTACCCAAAGGCTGCATATTGGTACCTTAGTGGTACATATTAGCACCTAAAATGTACATAATAGCACCTGAAATGCACATATTAGTACCTAAAATGTACATATTACCACCTAAAATGTACACATTAGTAAATAAAATGTACATATTAGGACCTAAAATGTACATATTAGCTCCTGAAATTGATATATTAGCACCTAAAATGTACATATTTGTACCTAAAATGTACATATTAACACTTAAAATGTACATATTAGTACCTAAAATATACATATTACCACCAAAAATGTACATCTTAGGACCTAAAATGGACATATTAACGCATAAAATGTACATATTATCATCTACAATGGACAAAAGTTTACCTTTTGAAAAGGTACAGCCCCAGTGACAGCTTTTTTTACCTTTTTTTCTGAGAGTGTAGTGTTAAATAATCGTGATGTTACTCAAGGTTTCCTGCACCAACATAGGTTTAATTCAGTTCTCAATGGCATCTTCTCATCCTTTGTGTGAGAAATGTCACATTACTTACATCATAACGCCAGGTTTGATATCACCAAATATTACTAATTTGATATGATCAGTCTAACTCTGGCTTATTTACAGTGTTTGACAGTTGATTAATGAGTACTGTCCCAATATAGCACACAAGTCTCATGGACTACTTTTAGAATATGTCAATGGCCAGTTTTGGAGCGTGTCAGTATTTCAGCACTCATTTTCTGAATGGTAAACAGAAGCTTGGATATTTTGACAAAGTTGGAATGACAACTCCACTAAAAATTATTATGTTAATGACTTCTATTGTGATCGGCCAATCTCCACATATTGTAGATCATAAGTTGCAAAATCCTAAATATATGAACATACTGTATATGTAAGTTTTATTTTCACCATTATTTTTCACAGTCTTTTCAAAAGAGCGAGGAAAATCCTGTTTGCACACCTGCATCCACACACTCCACAATGCCATTCACAAGACCTCCGATCACTAGTAGTGCAGCCAATGATGCGTTTCCTGTTCAGCTTACAGGCTTTGTTTGATGGATGCAAAGTTATCTGAACGTGCCTCTGGCCCACTGGCAGATACCGGCTCTGGCATCCCTCTTTCTTAATGTATTCACAAGAGAACGGGGCAGGAAGGATGGGAGAGAGATATCAGACAGTCCCAAAACCTGCAGCGGAGAGAGGTACGGATCGCAGGACTGCGCTCATTCTTCACCGGCGTCTCTGACACTCTTCTGCTGTTTATTTCCGTCTGTTATCAGCGGCACGGCGAGCGAATCGGCCCGCTCCGCACATCCTCTCCAAACTCTACATATTGATTCATTACTAATTATCTATCGCGCGGGCCGGAGAGTGCGCCGTGCATCATCGCAGGTGTTACTCTCGATAATGGATGGATGAAGTTATCATCCTTGTACACAAAGTGGCAATGACATTTGCAAAAAAAAAAACCTCTAAGCAAATTTCTGCTCTTATCTGCTCACAGTGGCGGTGTGGAGGTGGTGGCTCAGAGCACCATCATTAAGTCACAATAATTAGCTCTCATTTGTAAACGCGCGTGTTCATAAATACAGATAATTGTATTAGCAGCATTTATGGGGAAATTCTAGACGTGATGTCTCAAACCTCTGGAACTCTCTCTAGCCAACTAAAGGGATGGAGATACAGTGCCACATTGAAAGAAATGAAGCACACTGATTATTTATAGTATACTGTATGTATGCTAATTCTAATATATAGTAGTCTACTGCATAATTCTATCTTTGTATGAGACTACATGAGAGTTGAGCACCCACAAAGGGAAACTACACGTTGGTAAAGCAATTACTCACTCATTTATGCATTTTGTAGTATTCATACTACTATTACTAATGATATGATTACATTTTATTGTTACATATGTGTATATATATATATAGCGCTTTTCATAATACATATTGTTTCAAAGCAGCTTTACAGAAAGTGCGTTTCACTTATTGTTATTGAATATGTTAATAGTAAGAGGCCAATCAGCTTGAGCCATGCAGTAATGATGTGATTACTTGAAGATTGCATGTAAAGAAGTCTGTGGCCTATTTATTAAAATGGGAATTTTAAGTCTTTTTTAGTCTTTTTTGAGTTTTTTGTTCTCTTCCTTCTCTCGACTATATCTCTCACCTTTCAGTGATCTATTTATTAAAATGGGAATTTTGAGTCTTTTAGTTTGTGTCTATTTGTTTGAAGATCATCTCAACACAGTCTCATGAAAGTGCGTATCTATACCACAGTTGTCATTTCTCGTGGCATTTATACGCCCAATTTTTTATTTATTCATATGCTATGCACTGAAAACCCCCTGGGTAGGTTTAGGGGGAAGGGGGGTGGGGAGTTCGTACTTATTATATGCCAAAAAGTGCGTATATCATATAAACGCAAAAACTATTTTTGGAGCATAAATGCCATGAGAAATGACATTCGTGCTATAGATACGAACTTTAATGAGATCGGGCTCATCATCTATAGCTAGTTTACTCCTAAATGTTGACAAAACAATCCTTTTAACAGACAAAAGCACCTTAAACTTTCTTTTTTGAGGGATTTTCTTTATAGCTGCTTTAAAAAAAGGCTATTTTACAAATATATATATTTCATATTTCACAATGATGATGTGTGATGTAAAATAAAGGCTATTGGCTATATATGAAGAGTTCAGATGCAAAAGCCTCTAAATGCCATTTGAAATTTTCTTCTAAAATGACCATTTTTATCAAGCTTGTATATTTAAGTTCAGTAATTTCACTTAAATGACAATTAATAGGTAATCTTCATTGCCATTTATGTGAAATTATTCAACTTAAATATACCAGCTTGATAAAAATTATCATTTTAGAAGAAAATTTCAAACGGCACTTAGAGGCTTTTGCATCTGAACTCATATACTGTATATATATAATATAAACCCTAATAATTATACTGTACCCCATCTTCCTCTTCAAATAGGAAATTAAAATGAAATGTAAACATTGACAGAGAAGTTCAATGTACGCGTCTTGTACATGTACATTGAAGACACCCCATGAGCAGATTAAAGGACAACCGCGGTGCAAACTGAACCTTTTGGTCTAATAACACATTGACAGTTCTCTGTCTGAACATATACACAGTTCTCAATGCTTTGGTTCGCATGTAGGGACCCCCATTATGTTACTGTGTTAGTGTGGGGCTATTTTGAGCCTTGTTAGTGGTATTAACTAGCGATTTTTATTTTTCATTACTCTATATACTAGCATTACAGGCTAAACAGATTTTAGAGATACAACTCTTTACATTCGATTATGATGAAAACAAATCTCAGAGAACGGTTGACTAGGTACCAATGTGTTGTTAGACCAAAGGTTCATTTTGTTGCCCTTTAACATATGAACACGTGTGTTTGCATAGTAAAAGCTGTTTAGAAACTTGGCCCACCTTGATGACAATTCAAACTACAAACAAGGTCATTGAAATATAGAAATCTTAAAAGTAGCAATTCATTCACTCTAAGGGTCAAACAGAATGCTTTGAAAACAAAACAAAAAAACTACTGTTGGCGCAATAACATTACAAAAGGCCCTCAAAAGGAAAACACTAGAACACAGGCCTTTACTTAATTCAGCCTTGTTTAAATTCTTATAGCACTTGTTCTCTTCCTTCTCTCGACTTTCTCTCTCACCTTTCAGTGCTCAATGATACTCTTATTTTCTAAAGTGAGAGGTGGAAACGGGCCGGTATACACGCGGCCCGTGACTCTGAGAGGGTCAACTCTCATCTATTATTCCTCATGGCACGAGTCACAGGGGCTCATCAGCCCTTGTTATATCCTTATATGATGGGTTCCCCGCTTCTAATACATGGAGCAGATTACAAACGCATTTTTCTCTTTTGCAGCATCTGGGTGGATGTGTCACATTAAGGTGTCACCCTGGCTTCTGATAAAAAGGTTATTACCGGCTTTATGGCCCTGCCACATAGCAAGGGAGCACACCTTATGTGTAATGAAGAGCATTTTTCTTTATAGAGGCTAACTGTACATCGCAAGCACTGACTTCAGGCTGATTTTGACTATGCAAAAATCTATCTATCTATCTATCTATCTATCTATCTATCTATCTATCTATCTATCTATCTATCTATCTATCTATCTATCTATCTATCTATCTATCTATCTATCTATCTATCTATTTATCTGGGATTTTAAGTCTCTCATGTGCAGCAAAGCTACATTTATTTATTCATTTATTGATTTAAATTTTTTTTTCTCTCTCAAAGAAACAGTTAAACAGCATTACTGCAAATATTACTACAATTTTAAATAATTGCTTTCTATTTGAATATATTAACATTTTTGATTTATTCCTGTAATTAAAAAGCTGAATTTTCAGCAACATTACTCCAGTCTTTAGTGTCACATTTTCTGCTCAAGGAAAATGTATTAATGACTCTTTGATGAACAGAAAGTTAAAAAAAATATATTTATTTGAAATATAAATCTTATCCCAAATTTTTGAAAGGTGTATATATATATATATATATATATATGAGATAGTTAAAAGACAAAACACAGATTAAAAAATCTGCTAGGCTATAGCCTAAAATTAAACCATTTTGAATAGACTTATGTTTTTAAATGCTGATTATGAATCTGTCACACCAGATAATCTACATCCTAGCGGTCAGTAGCGAATGCTCTGCTGGCATTCACACGCTTCACCTCTCAACCCTATAGCAGCGCTAGCATCACAGAGAGCCAATGTGAAATATGAGAGCTCTTCCTTCATCTGTCCGCCACATTCTCTTGCTCAGTCTCTCTCTCTCTCTCTCTCTCTCTCTGGGCCTCCAGAAAGAAAGAAAAAAAGCATCAATTTTCAGCACCAGCACGGCTCTGATCTCTTTATAACGTTCAAGATTCAAGCATTAATTAAAACACAGCAGTATATCTGACGATGGAAATCTTTACATAGTGTTTCCTCGACCCTGTTTTCGAGGGCGATGGCAAATCTTATTAATAAAAACACGTGTGAGGGCGTCTAGCGCTAAGAGAAAGACCTCATAAGTGTCGAGATTAATAAGAAAGAGAACAAAGTTTGAGTTCTAAAAACTGACATGAGTCAAAACACGTCTTACAGTCGGCTCAGCTTGAGCATTTGGGAAACACCAACAACAATATACTGTATAATATTTAATATATTAAGAATTGTGGCAATATTTTCATGACAAACAATGACATTTTTCTCCAATTTCTAATTATCATAATGCAAACAATCATTACTGAACTACAAATATGATATGTACATTTTCAAGTATTTATACATTATGATAATATAAGTTTTATTGTATGTTGCTGATTTGAATAAAATTACAGTAATCAACAGTTATTTTTGCAATTGCAGTGTAAAGTGTGATCTGGAAATGTCTCTATATAGAATCATCATGAATTGACACAATATTTTTATATTTTTTAATTTCTCAATGTGATAATGATATAAATCACAAAAATGGCTTAAGTATTTATACATCATAATATATGTTTTATGGTATGCAAATATTGCATTCCTACTCTTAACAGAACAAAACAACAACTATTTAATAGCTTTTTTTGTTAATTTTCAAAATGTGATCTGATCTGAAATTCACCCAATCAGAAATTAAGATGATCAGAAACAAAGAAACGAAGCCTTTTTTTTTCTCAAATACTATAGTTCAGAAATATCAGTAACTACACATGCCACATACTGTAAACAAACATGTTTTTCTCAATTTGACAAAGCACCCTACAATTAATCTCATACTTCTGAAACAGCAATTATCAGCGCAATCAAATCCTCACTCGTTCGGAGTGAGCTACCGCACTAAACCGCCGTATTTCCAATCCGATATTCCCGTTCCTGATCTCCGCTCAGATCAAAGACGGGCTAGGAAAGCCTGGTGTCAGCACTCTGGAGATACTATCGGCCAGATCCTCCGCCTGACATTAATAACGGCGGGCAGACATCTGAAATGAGAGGGGCCGTATCAGAGAGAGATGAGGAGAAATCTGGGCATTGTGCTTATCAAAGAGTCCTTTAGAGATCGGCGATAGCGGCCATGCTAACCCAGACGCTGCAGGTGTATGCTAACACACGCCACGCAAACTAAACACGGCTAAAATTAAACCAAACGATCTAGACATACTCTCGTATGCTACAGTACAAAAACAATAAGTCCACAAGTGAAAAACTATGACACTTTTTTCAAGGACACTGATATGTTTACCTGTACTATTGAAATAATGAATGCAGCTGAGCTTTGTGAGTAAAGAAACGGCAAACAATTGATCATACGCACACCTACTGTGCCATTAGCATTAAGCCGGAACAGTTACGTCATTTGTCGTAATTGAAAATTGTTTAAAGAGAATATATAATCAAATTTCTTTCATATGGTACTCAACAAATGCTATGTTGTTTTAGTTTCATAATAATTTACATTCTACTGTTTTGTTAGAGCTTATACTATCAAATGGAAAGAAAAAGGTAATGCATAATAATAGTAAATACAATAGCAGCTAATTGATTCATTAAAATATATTTAATGTCATTTTTAACAAGCTTCGAATAAAAGATCATGCCTTTTTTTAGAACAAAAAAGTCCAAAAATGGTACTACAAAATTAAAACATTTTTAACTAAAGTCACCAGTGAACTATAATCTTTCATTAAGGTTATAGATCTCGCTTCGCCTCTTCAAGGACTTGCCTGTTCAGCTGATGTCATTGAGCGCTTATTTGTCAGACCCTACAATCACCTGTCATATAGAAAACACCAGCTGTGCACATCCAAGCAACACCCACTTTTCATGACCCAATTCATGTTAATGGGTAAAATGAAGTGGTTGAGTATATTAGTCAGAAATATGACACATTACAGAAGTAAAATGGGTTGCAATTGCAGCTATCTTGTGTCTCAACTAGAATATCACATTGCACATTTTTTGAGGCCTGCAAATGTTTTTTTTTTTGTTTTGTTTTTGTGTGTGTGTGTGTGTGTGAATTGAATAGAATGCACTCAAAATGACTCTCTCATTTACTTGATTTTCTCGCTTCCATGAAACAAACAAAAAAAAATGTCCAAGTTGCTCTTTTTGCCATGCATATGAAAAAGAACAGCAGTAGTCACCATTCACTCTCAGAAGAGCTCTGTTAAACTGTAGGGGGCGCTATGACACATCTTCTAAAATAATACTAAATCTTCTGATCAAAAGACGTGAAGAAGAAGAAACAAGCGAAAGCATATGTAATCAAAATTACGCGATCATCAACATTAAACAGCATAAAAATCAAAACTGCCTATGTTACTGAATGAAATGTCGACCCAGGATGAGGTACAGGACTGTGAAGCTTTAAGGGTGTTGATCTACTCCTACATCTGAATGTAGCCTTTGACAAAAACACGATTTTCTCAGCTTTTTTCTCAAATGTAGGATGATTTTTTTATGAAACCCCTACATTCAAGTGTTAATAAATACGAATGCATTAAGCTAGAATATAAAAAAGTGTTTTTCTGTTTGTTTAAAAGCAGAGGGTCTATTCTTTCTTTTGATATATTGCATTCAGGGGGCATGAAAATTTTGTGAAAAAGATAAAAAAAAATGTTTGCGGTGACTGGCAACTTAAAAAAAAAAAGCTGGCGGGGAAAGAGTTAAAAAGATAGTTATGTTTAGCTTACCTCAAGGGTATCCAAGATGTAGCTGTCTTTGTTTCCACAGTAGTTTCAATTTTGATATTTTTAGGTCAAACCGTTCTTGTCTGTCAGTCATATAATGGAGGTCTATGGTCACCACCTCAAAGAGCATGCACAGAGAAGTCCAAATTAAACATGATTTAATGACTCGTAAATGTAAGTACACATTGATGGCCTAAGACACGAAACGAGCGGTTTGTGTGAGAAAACGAACAGTATTTATATCTTGCGTGGTTGCGAAAAAAAATTGTCTGTTGATATATCGAAATCGTCTTCCATTGCAATCTCCTCTGTCTAAATCATATCTAAATATGTTTAGATCTTCACGGTGATCTCTGTGTAAACAATGAGTGATGTAAACGCCCGAGATCACTTCCGGTGCTTTCCGACGCTTGTGCAGACAGAAGCGCCCGCACCCTCGGATCACTTGGACGTGACTGTGGTTACAAGAGATAAAAACGATATAAATACTGTTCGTTTTCTCACACAAACCGCTCGTTATGTGTCTTAGGCCATCAATGTGTACTTACATTCACGAGTCATTACACCATGTTTCTTTGGACTTCTCTGTGCATGCTCTTTGAGGTGGTGACCATAGACCTCCATTATATGACTGACAGACAAGAACGGATTAAACTAAAAATATCAAAATTGAAAATACTGTGGAAACAAAGACACCTACATCTTGGATGCCCTTGAGGTAAGCTAAAACATACCAAAAATTCATTTCAAAGTGAACTATCCCTTTAAAGACATGAGGGCAGCAAACTGACCGAATTTGAATTTTTTGAGGGGTTACTGAAATGCATAAGTTCAGTCGAAGAGATAAATCCAATGACTGTCTGAGGTGCAACCATCTATAAAGACAAAAGGATCTAAAACAAAGGTGAGGAAAAAACCTTCTAAAGTTCCCTGACCTTGACAATGTGCCGCCAAACCATCTGTTCTTCAGTTAAAACACTCCTACAGGCTCCGTGTGTCCGCTTTCATACACTCTCTCTCTTTCTCTGCTTCTCCCCAACCCTCCTTGCAGTCTAGTCACTTAAGCACAAAACAGCGTCTATTGTTCGACAATTGGCGTGCCAGACTATCTGCAGCACCTCTAATTTTTCAGTCATCCAATTATTAATGGCCTTTGTTGACTTTGAGATTACCGCTGATTCTTCCTCTTTTCCATAATGTTTCCAGCTTGACATCAAGATTGAGAAGGTCTAACTTTGGTTCCCGAAAGGACGCCGCCCAGGAAACCTTGACATGCACAAAGACAGGCACACGGACGAGCCTGCCCTGCCGAGAACGATAAGGTCACCTGTGGGATTGCTGAGATTATCTCTGTCAAGCACTCGGACGCAGTGCAGTCAAATGATGCATCATGCAGTCATTTTCAGCAGGAAAAATCAATTTCTTCACTAGGTCGCTATTTGCTTTTCAAAGTGCCCTTGTAGTCTTTGGCTCGAAGCACTTATCAATTTAAATGTTGTGAATTAATAATGTTTTTAAGCCACGTTCCTTGTATAAGCAGGGAAATGCTTCCACCCGTCTCTTTTTTGTCAGTCCCATGTGGGAGACGGTTATTCAATGGCGGAGATAAAAACCTTAGAATGAGAATAACATACAAACCACCTAAATATGGAACATGTCTTTGCTTTTTTTAAATTGCTACCACACAAATAATTACAAAAAGTACATATATGCAGTTCTGAAAATGTATATATATATATCAAACTATAATAACTTTTCTATTTGAATATATTTTAAAATGTAATTTATTTCTGTAATGCAAAGCTGAACGTTCAGCATCATTACTCCAGTCTTTAGCGTCACATGGCTCTTCAGAAATCAGTCTAATATGATGATTTGCTGTTGTGCTGCTTATATATTAAAAGAATCAACAAGATACTTTCAACAGACCAAAAATAACCCCATAAGCGCGAGTCTTTGGTTAAATATCACCATAGTAAATATATCTGTATTGTATAACAAGCATTAATCAAAAATGTTCTTTAACTTCAGCATTGTCACGTGACACTAATATCAAAGTGATTTTCTTCATTTTGACAGATTTTCAATTGCATTTACCCGTGACAACAAACCTGGAAAGAGACGTGAGGATTTGAGGAGAATAACAAAATATTCTTTGTGCATTCCAGTGAATTATTAATGGAATATCGTCAATTTAATTCGGGAGATCCGACCACAAATGTGCCGTATATGTTGCCCTTTTATATACAGCAGATTGCAAAGGAAAACATAAAAATCATCACGAGGAAAAGAAAGCAGCGACTCTTGCCATAGACGTTCTTGTTATAACTTGTCACGTTAAAATACCAAGTATAACGCTATTCACATGATGTCTGAAAATAAATCGTAAAATAAATAAACCGACGGATCAGCTTTATTTGTAGGGCAATCTTGTGATTTGAAATGATTCGTTTCAGTCTTTTTGAATGGAAGTTCCCCAAACCGGAAGTGCCACCCATAATTCAAAACGCACTGAGGTGGATATGAACACCTCGATGTGAACAGTGACCGATATGGCTTAGTGGTAGATCAGTGGATGCTTCTACTTAGCCCTACCAGAAGAGCTAATTAAAGATCATCTTTTCCTTTTCATATCTCACTCTTTACTATTTAAAACCAACAAACCAGGCTTCAAAGGAGAGTAGCACAGACAGCACACAAAGCTTAATTGTTCCAGAGGGGCATGATGGGATATGACAGCTCCTCCATGACTGTCTCTGAGCTCGGGGTGAGAGCGGGAACAGGAGGGGCAGTTCTGGGAGCGCCGTGGATCGCGGGTGGCTCAATTAAACATGACCTTCCTCTGCCCCTGTCTCTCGCCGCACCGCCACGGGCTCACATGCAAATGCTGACCCTCGGCAGCCACAGCATCATAAATAAAAGAATACTTATTATCCATTTAGTAATATTTCCGAGTCTATCTTGATGGGCTGTTCTAAAAGCCAGTGGAAATATTCTCCATTGTTTCATTGTTCAGGGCTTGGCAGGTTATTCTGAAATTTGGTTGCTTGCTTTATACAGTACTCTGATCTGTATTGTTATGAACAGTGAATAATTATAATATGGTATATATACTATTATTAATTTCAAAACATAGCTATTATACATAATCATTCACTGTTAAAAAAAACTATGCAGATTATATATATATCAGTGTCATTGGACTTTGATCTAGGATTTATAATTCATGGTCTATTATATATATATCAAACTAAAATAACTTTTCTATTTGAATATATTTTAAAAATGTAATTTATTTCTGTAATGCAAAGCTGAATGTTCAGCATCATTACTCCAGTCTTTAGCGTCACATGGCCCTTCAGAAATCAGTCTAATATGATGATTTGCTGTTGTGCTGCTTATATATTTTATGTGTGTGTGTGTGTGTGTGTGTATATATATATATATATATATTTAATTGCATCCAAAATAAAAGTTTGTGTTTACATAATATGTGTGTGTACTGTGTATAATTATTTTGTACATACAGTATAAATACATATGCATGCATGTATATATTTAAGAATTATTTGCATGTAAATGTAAATTGCATGTAAAAATGTGTTATTCATATATTATATATATATATATGAATAACACATTTTCTTAAATATATACATGCATGTGTGTGTATTTATATATACAAAATAATTATACACAGCACACAAATACAAAGTATATTATGTAAACACAAACTTTTATTTTGGATGCAATGAATTGTAATAAATCTTTGCACAGCCCTAATATATATATATATATATATTAAATCAGATCATAATTTATCACAATGTCTTTCCTTAATCTGTGGGGTGAAATATGACCCAGACATGATCTTGACGGAGATTCACCCAGTCACCTTCACTAGCCATGCCAAAACCGTTCAAAAGCATCACTTCAGAGGATAAATGTTAAAGACACAGGGGGTTGTGAACAAGTGAGAGAGTCGAAATCGAGATAAAGGATGGTCTGAAGGCAACTGACTCACAAAGATGTGATCAGACATTCGGCCAGACGTTTATGCTAATAGATTCGATATTCCTCGAGTCTCCCTGGCCGGAGCGGAGCACACTGGGTGTCTGAGTGATGGGGAGGAGGGCCGGACGTGTGGGAATGTAACGCGCTCCCCTGTCACCTACAGCACAGCAGATGTCTACATTCAATCCCAGCACCGCCTTTCCCCAAACAACCTGAATAGAGACGGGGCAGCGGGGTCTAAAGCCGACTGACTCTTTTATGAAAAAGACGCCCACAACGGGAAAAGGCAGTACACATTCCTGGAGGCGTTCCAGATCCGTCACTATTGCCAAACGTAGAGCAGCAAATTCCTCCACCATATGGTAGATCACCCAAGGCCTTCGGATGTCACCGCGCATACTGTACGACAGCTAAGCTGGCGGTTATGGAGCAGGAACGCGGATAAATCGAAATCCTACGAGGCAGATGAGCCCTCAGATGGTCGCTTTATTCCAGATGTATCAATTTCCTTGGATATCTAGTCCATGCAAGTGCATATGCTGTACTGGCAGGGGTGCCTGCTGCAAATGGACAAATTCCAGAAGCTAATATTCTTTTGGCTGGAATAATGCAATTATTATTTTCCTAGCTATCAGTGTAAGCACACGGTGCCATCTGTTACACAAAAGCAAACATACACATCTCAATTACAACACAGACAGCTGCCCGTGTGTCGTGTCAGCGGCGCGCGAAACGTCGCGGAGTGCGTTTGACCCGGCGACAAGGTCCTTTTCAAAAGCAGCTTTCCTTCGCGACCAGCTCGAAAACTCAATAAGAAAATCCCAAGTGGCGTGATGTTATCGCCGCCTCTCAATTCGCGTCGACCGTAAAGACAAACCTGGCCATTAATCTGGGAAAGATGGCTGTGCAATCCATCACATATTAATTATTGGAGATGAACTAATCACCCGGTGCAGAAGCCAAGCAGAGAGGGATGAAAAACTCAGGCAAGTGAAAAATTTGGCAACATATGCCTATTTACATACAGAAGCTAAATGATAACAGCTATTAGTGCAGCAAAAAAGGATAAACAGCCATCTGTTGAACTGAATAATACGGATGTGGATGAAAAGGGCTGTTACTTTTACTGTCAAACGTGAAAAGCTTGTTATCAGCCGAATCTGAGAGAGGAGTCAAAGACCATCGAGATAAGAGTGAAAACACGTCCGCACGCTTCAGCTTGGGCACATTAACTGTATTATCAAAGAGCCGAGGGCAGGTGGAGCCATTGTTTAGCATCACGGTAATGTCGGCCGTGCAAGAAGAGAAGCTCGCGCTCGCTGTAAAAGTCTGCTGGCTTCTCCGCTCTGCACACATTAATCTAACACAAGGTGGTCAGTGGCCATGGAGGGAAAAGCAATTTCACATCCTTCGCTCGCTGACCTGAGGAGAGCAGAGAGGAGGGGACGGATGGACAGAGAGAATGTGAAAAAAAAGTCATGCAAAAAGCACAATCTAATATAAAAACTTGAATGCTAAAAATCAACATGATATAGCGTTCACATTCATCAAACAGAATATTCAGGAAGAAATAATGTACTGTAGGATAGTACTTGATATTCTCTAATCCAATTTGACTGCTTTGTGAAAGGTATACTATGACACTATTGGTTAATATAAACATCTAAATAATAATATTAATAATAAGATAAAACTTTATTTTGATTGTCCGCTTTAGATTTAGACACTAACTATAAGCAATTTTGCAAACATTTGTCTATTTCTGACACAATACCATGGTTACAGTTAGTGTGACTACATTAAATCCACGGCGAATGTTGGTGATTTGTGGATTGAAAAGCCCTCTATAACTTGTTCGTGCATCGCACAAGCCCATTCTCATCCTTTAGCGTCACATAGAACGCTTTATGACAAAACAGCGCTATACTACGCACATGGCACCCTTTATCGTTAATATAACACGCGAACCCAAGTCGCCATAAATCCTTTAGCGTAATATGAGACTACCCTACCCTACCCCACACCTAAACCTAACCATCACAGCACGTGTTATATTAACGATAACGGGTGCCATGTGCGTAGTATAGCGCCGTTTTGTCATATAGCGTTCTATATGACGCTAAAGGATGAGAATGCGTTGCGTTTCTCCTGGTTTCCATGTATAACAGAGTATTCTACACTGAATTTGAATGCTTTTCACTAAGCATTGCATTTTTATGAATGCGGCAGTGAATTCAAACGCCTTCTCCCAGCGTTGTGTAGTAACGGCACCATGTGTTTAAAGGGGTCATGAACTGGCTTTTTAAATTTTATTATATTGCTGTCGGAGGTCAACTTATGACGTTAGCTTGGTTTTTGCGTTCAAAAACATCTAAATGAATAAGCAATAGGCTATTTTCTACCCTAGTTTTGAGACCAGCTGAAAACTAGGTTTTTATGGGCGTCTCGCACTGAAGACTTGGAAGTAAACGCCCACTGCTGTGAGTGGGTGACAGTTTTGCATATTATAATGAGTTTCAACTCACCCATCGATGCACTTGGGGGAAATTGTTTTGGAAAAGTCCAATGTTGTAAAATGGTAACCGGAATGATTCGCCCATTCATGTTTGACCGAGAGTCTATGTGTCGTACAATTCCTGTCAGATCCAATATAGACGGCACAGCACCGTTCTTTACTCTTAATCGCTCTGCAAATCCAGTCTTGTTTACTAAACAATCCTCAGTGAAATGAAGTGAACAGACAGACAATGTTTTACCTCATCAGCTGGAACGTCATTAAAAATAAAGTTTATCCATGCAGTCCTATTGGAATCCAGAGGAAGCTTATGCAGCGACTGTCTTCTTCCACAACCAGGCGCGGCACAATATTTTGTAAACGGCATGTTTATTGATCGGTAGCTCGACCCCGGTTTGTCATCACGAGGTCAGCCTATGTTATTTAGCTATGCGTGTAATGCGCAAATCGGTGGGCGGGGCTAAACCGGCCGTGTTGAAGTAGGCGTTGATCTTCTTCTGCGGGGGTGGTGTTTTATCCTCTTTGACGTCATAGTTCCCCACTTTGAAAAACGAGTCGTTTGCTGAGCCTGGTGTCAATAAAAGCTTTTATTGGACAAACAAGGACGTTTTCAGTTCTGAAACTTACAGTATATTCTTATAATACGATGACCTCTTAGATGTCAAAAGCTCAAGGAAAATTTGATTTCTCAGTTCATCACCCCTTTAAAATTGGCTCGAGACTAAACCTGAGCTCTCGCTGGTGCTGTCTGGGTCCGGGTTGAGTAGCTCAAACGAGTAGTGTGGTTTCGTTTCACTTTCGTTTCGTTTGATGTTTCTCATATGCAACATAAAAGGTAGCTCTTATCAGTTGCAAAATGTAGTCACACCGGCAGAGTGACCATTTGGTCGAAGTCTGAAGCCCTAAACCAATTATATATTCATTTCATTGGGGATAAATCTCCTAGTTTTAGAAGTTTTATTGTATTAAAAGAATTCCTCTGTATGAGATGCACCCTGTATCGCTGTAACCAAACCAGAGCTTTAAGTAAACTGCCTGCACCCAACATGCGTAACCTACGATCAAACCCAAGGCGGAGGGATTTAACCGTTTTACAAAACATGCCATAAATCACACCGTCAAAGACTATTGTGCAGCTTGGAATCACAGTAAGGTCCAGCTGATGTCATTACGGGGACAGTGAACTCCATGACTGGATGCTTCCTATCTACTTTCAAAGGGATTGAGGAAGAGCTCGATTTAGAGATTAGTGCTCCTCTAGTGCCCTGCGAGGCCGCAGTATCTGTCTGAGAGCAGAGCTTGGATTTGAGCAGCTGAGCGCTCGTATGATTGAGCCGCGGTGCTAAAAGGTCATGCTATCGACTGTGCCTAGTGTAATGGCCGCAGTATGGTTCAAGCCCTGAATCTTTAATAACCTTCATCATTAGCTCTTAGGAAATCAGAGCTCGCACAGAGCGGTCTGAAGAGATCTATTGGCTCTTACCATCGCAATGCAGAGCTGTAACTCACAGGATTACAAAACGCAGGGTTAAACGGCTGTTATAAACCATTATGCAAGATTAAAAAAAGTTCAAGGAGAAGTGTTAAACATGACTGATAGTACCACTCCATTAAGGCCGTTCTAACTAACATTTATCCTACTGTGATTGTTATTTACAATTTATATTCTTTGTATAACCCAAAGTTTAGTTATCAAACAGACATTATAAAAAAAAAAAAAAAGATAAGCTATCCTGGTGATTACTTGCATGGCTGGAGATTTGCATTAAATGTGCACCAAAATCTAATTTGATTTTGAACAAATGTTAATTAACTATTCAGAGCGCCAAAGTCAAACTATAAACCTAGACTATATATATGAAAATCATTTATTGGTCTATTTTAGATAAACCACTGCACAAAAATGCATAGAACTGTCAATGCAGAAAAAGCTCACAAATTGCTCATCCAATTAACGATGGAAATAATGAACTACACCTTATAAATTTGTGGCCTCTAGGACAGATTAACGAAGAAAAAGGTTTAGCAATTAAGATCAGGAGAGTTATGGGATAAGCTTAACCATGTAAGATAATAAAACCTACTTAGACTAAAGACTTTACAAGCACTTTATCAGCAGGCCAACCTAAAGATAATACCACAGAAAAAGAGCAAGCCAAATTCCAAAAGCCAGGATTTTGAGAATTAATCAATTATTTGATAAAAATCATCAATCAATTAATGCTGAATTAATTTTGAGTTGGCTTTAGACGTCTCTTTTTAATTCATATCTCAATCCCTCTATCTAGCAGCATATTTTAATATTTTTAACAGCCACTGTTGCTTTTATAATTTAGAAGACTCAATATTTACAATGTCTAAGTCTGACAGGTCATAGCTGCACTTGAACTTGATTGAAAGCATATGGAATCATAACGCACTACATAGTATTTACTTTATGCCTGCTATTTTTAATTTGCGTATTCCATGCTGTCATGTTCAGTTTGGTTTTGATGGACACTTAGTTTGTGTTTCACTTTGTTCACTGTTTCCTAATTCACTGTTCCCTACATTGCTATAATATAATATAGTTCACTTGAAGGAGTGTATGAAAATGAGTGAGTGAATTCGGACACTGAGTGCGCTGGAAGGGCTGCCACTTTTGGGTAGATTTTGCTTGCTGTTTAGTAATAATCCGTCATGGAAACTAGCTTGTATAAACCTGAATTAAAGAATTTGATAATCAAGTAAAAAGTAATTCATACCTGTAAGAATTTACGCTGTAGCCACATTGGACCAGCGGTTTAGAAAATGGGTGGATGATGCGGCTAGATGCACTCTAAAAAATTTTGGGTCAAATATGGACAAACCCAGCTGTTGGGTTAATAAATTTATAAATTACATGTTTTAATCCATATTTGACCCAAAATTGGGTTAAAACAACCCAGCATTTTTTAGAGTGTGGATGATTTCGTACACAGCCATAGTCACTAGTTTGCTCCTATGGTAACTGATTATGTTGTACACCTCTTTCTAATTTAGTTCTTACTATCCTGTGCATATATAAGGCCTTCAGTTTGCTCAGTTCTTTGTCTTGTGTTTCTTTTCATGGAATATGGAAGATATTTTGGAGAATGACTATTAATTGGAGCTGGACCCATTGACTTCCATAGTAGGAAAAATAAAAATACTAAGGAAGTCAATGGGTCCAGTAAACTGTTTGGTAACTGAGATTCTTCAAAATATCTTCCTTTGTGTTCAGCAGAAGAAAGAAATTCAAACAGGTTTGGGTGAGTGTATGATGACAGAATTTTCATTTTGAAATGAACAATAATTTTAAGTACATACAACAGTGAAATGAATACATAGGAGTACAATTATCACTTTGAAAACACATTTCTGATTAAAACTAGTGTATGAGATTAAAAATTAAAGCTGTTTTTATTTGCCAAGCTATAAATATAAGGTCGATTTGAGTACACGGCTACAGTATACAGTATTACCCAGGTCATCTAGGTCCTTGTAAGACCGTGCACAGTATACACAATACTTATTTTTTAAAGGTCCCGTTCTTTGTGATGCCATGTTTCAAACTTTAGCTAGTGTGTGATGTTGTTGTAAGAGTATAAAAATTATAAAGCTCAAAGTTCAATGCCAAGCGAGATATTTTATTTAACAGAAGTAGCCCACATCGAACGGCCTCTTTGGACTTCATCTTTCTACTTCCTTAATTCTTTAAAGGTTTAGTTCACCCAAAAATGAAAATTCTGTCAGTATTTACTCACCCTCATGTTGTTCCAAACCTCTATGTGTTTATTTGTTCTGCTGAACACAAAGGAAGATATTTGGAAGAATGTTTTAATCAAACAGATCTCATTCCCCATTGACTTCCATAGTAGGAAAAATACTATGGTAGTCAATGGGGAATGAGATCTTTTTGATTCATCTTGTGTGATGTACAATAAACTTTATTAAACTCGTCAGAATATGTTTGATCATCATTCGGATCTGGTCTGAAACAGCAGACCTGTAGGCTATTAATAAAGAATGGACACATACAAGCAGATGACAAATATGTTATAATAACCATAATTAAACTACTAAACTACACCTGTTCCATCTCTATACAGCACATTGTCCTAAGTCAACAGACTACATGTTGCATCAATTCGTGTTTTGAAGTGTAATAAACTTGACGCTATATGTTGACTCAACTTAACTCAGTCACAGCAACAAGATGACTTGACTAATCTTTTTTTTTTACAGTTAACACAGCCCAAATTGTTCCCAATCTCTAACTGAAGCAAAGGAGTTAAACTGTTGCAAACTGTTACAGTCACCGGTACAGTGAGCATCTTGAAGGCACCTGAGCGGTTTAGATCCCTCGTACAAGGACAGCAAGAGGCTTTTCTGATGATTTGTGTGGATTTTCGCACCACCGGTGAACAGAAGCTGCCTGTTGTGCAGCCGTGTCTGGTTTGATTGAAGCCTGCAAGCACTCGAGATGAAGCTCAGCGAGACAGGACCGCAAGAGTTCTGAAGGTCACTTTCTCACTGTCTGACCTCACCGATCTGTCGGTTTATTGAAAGGCCCTGGCTCGAGCCAACAGGAGCGGGGGAACACGCTAGCATTCCAATGAGAACATCTCTCTGGCACTTAAAATATGCAGTGATGAACGCCACGAATTAAACAGCAGCAAACACAACCGCGGGAGTTTATCTAACACTAATTTGTCCAGATTCTCTTCCGCACCGATGGACGAAAAGAGATGGGAGAGAGAAAATCTCAAGTGCACTCACCTGTGAAAGCCCCAGGTATATGGACACTGTCTCTGAGATGTACAAAAACCTCCCCTCCTTGTTTAGTGCAAATACAAATCCATCCAGGGACTGTGGAGGAAACAGAAAGAGAGAAAAGAGAAGAAACAAGTCAGGCGAGAGTCTCACAAATAGCTTATTTCTCACAGCACAGAGAGAGAATTGCAAACAGCACCGCATCCCGTGTGGAAACGACTGACAGATCATTAAAGAGCAACAATTACAACCTCAATTAACAGCTCCGGATCACAGACGCCTCAACTCTAAGGGATGGTGCGTGAGCAACACATAAAAATTAGGCAAAAAAAACGACTTGATCGCATGAATAAAGGTAGTATTTTTTTTTTGAGTTGGTGAACTCAATCACGCAGCGACCTGCGTCTATCAAGGTAGTGGATTGTGTAATTATCAAACAGAACTATTATCTAGAAAATGATTTAAGTGATGCAAATATGGCTACATTTCTCACCAGATATGTTAGATATGTCATTTCTTGGATGTCTGATCTGTCTCATGAATGTAAGGTTGGATAAGTTACAGAAATCTCTAAATAAATTGATGTTTTTCGTACTTTTACACATTTAGACATCTTGACTGGTTACCTATAAATAAAAGAGCTCCAATGTATTTTAATGCAAACAGTATTTCTCTAGGGTAAGTGAGAAACATTGCTATAATACTAGGCAAAGTCTTATTATTAAGCCTTTTAAAACTTTGTATGGCCGTACTTCTTTCGAATACTTAGGGGCTCAAGAGTGGAATATAAGTTGCCTCTGGATATTAAAAGTAAATATGGTTGGTTTTAGATTGAAAGTCAAAAGTTGGTTTATTAGATGAATTTGTATTAGTTTCTTGTGTCTTGCCAGGATTTGTGCTTATTAAATATTTAACGGGGAAAACAAAATGCTGCATCGCTGTGGCAATTACTGTAAATATTGTATTCAACCAGCTTGTTAACTAAAACTTCACATTCTGGAGAAAAGATTTTTTTTCTCAATGCACAAGGTACAGTAGCAGCGTGAAGAACATAAAAATGTCACCACACACACAAAACCATATGAAAGCTGAAGTGCTTGATTGTGAACAAAATCACCTCTGTTTGGTTAATGACACACTGCAGCTGCATAATCACTTTTTATTTAGGCCGTGTGTCCACCAAAGTGTTTTTCCACGCGCCTGGCGTCAATTGTTTTCAATGGGAGCGCCGCGTTTTTTAAACGCCATGAGCGTACCGAGGTGCTGAGCGGTTTTTTTTCACGTTGAAGCGCCGAGCGCCCAGCGTTTTTACTGGTCGCTGGGAGTTGAAAAATGTTCAACTTTGGATAAAACGCAGCGCTCATCACTGTCACTTTTTACCCAGCCGTCCAATCACAGTGGAGGAGGGGCGGGACTAATACCACAACGACCAACTGTCAACATTCAAACTGCTGCGGATATTCTGTATCATAGCAACGAAACGTCTCAACGGAAAAAACGCTGCGCTGCCAAAACGCTCTCAAGCGCCCAAAGCACGGCATCTTCAGCAGAGCGTCTGGCATCTTCTTATTAAACGGTCTGTACACTTACAAAGTTCTCAATGCTTCATTTTGCATGTAGGGACCCTCATTATGTTAATGTGTTAGTGTGGGGCTATTTTGAGCCTTGTTAGTGGTATTAACTAGCGATTTCTTTTTACTTATTATATGCCCCCATTACTATAGCATTATACGCTAAACAGTTTTTAGAGATAAAACTCTTTACATTCGATTATCATGAAAACAAATCTGAGAGAACGGTCGACTAGGTACCGATGTTTTATTAGACCAAAGGTTCATTTTGCGCCGGAGTGCTCCTTTAAAATAACCAATTAGTGTTTAAGTACCCCTGTAGTCAATAATTTGATCCCTTAAACTCATCTTTGATCACTAAAAAGACATTAAAATGTATTTTCCTCAATTTTTTTGGTCATGCCTTAAAAAAAGCTTGCATGTAACTCAACACTCTTGCCTCATTTAGCGGTTCTATGAATATGCAAATTAGCCCCGTCTTCACTCACACACTCCAGCTCAGAGATCCACGGTGAGGTGATTGGTGGTAGTTTGTGACGTTAGAAACACCCGCGATTTCCATTCATGTATGGAGCTGGTTATTTAAAAGACAAAAAATTGTTTTACAAATCACACACAATTATTTTGAGGTCATAAGATAGTTTTGTGCAAGGAACTGCATGAAAATAAATCTTTATTAATCAATAATATGCCTCTGTAATCATCATTTGAGTGAAAGGGAACAAAGGTTGTTTGTGCTTTACTGTCACTAGTATTCATTTTAGCTGGAAACTGGAGGAGATTGTATGTTTAGGTTTGTTTTGGGAGTTTTACAAAAATGTTGATATGTTTTACCAATTTGAACAAGGTATTAGTGTTAGACTAAAACAAAAAAACAATAACTTTACTGTAGTTTAGCTCCTTTAAGCAAGACAGTTTTCAAATTATCTTCCCTGAAACTGTTTCTAGCATACATCTGTGGTTTCTAGGGTGGGTAACACTTTACTTGAAGGAGTGTGCATAAGACTGTCATGACACCTTTATAACCATGACAAGAAACATGTTTTATGCATGTTTATGACAACTGTCATTAAGTGTCATTTCCTCAATTATGACATTTTGAATGCAAATATGACATTTTTGAGATGTCTTTGTTATGACAACTTGACATTAACCAATACATCATAACCTGTCAGTGTCTTGGTAATGTCAACATGACACTACAAAGACAACAAATTGTCATAAATATTTAATAAACATGACGTAGTAGGTTAATTATCAAACTTAAGAAACCAATTAGCTTTATAGGTTAACATTACATTAAACTGGCAGGTGGTTGGTTTTCACGTCGGCTGTCATGAGGCCATTATAACTGTGTCATGAATATTTTTCTTGACCTCAACTACTGAATTTGTCATTGAAATGCTATATTGGCTTCATGACAGCCAATGTCAAAAGCTACCACCTGCCAGTTTAATGTAATGTTAACCCAAAAAGATAAGTGGTTTCTCAGGTTTGATAAATAATCTGCTATGTCAGGTTGTGTTGTCTTAGTAATGTCAAGTTGTCATGACAAAGACACTGGAGGTTATGATGTATTGGTTTATGTCAAATTGTCATGACAAAAAAAAACAAAAACAAAAAAAAAACTGACAGGTTATGATGTATTGGTTAATGTCAAGGTGTCATAACAAAGACATCTCAAACAATGTCATATTTGCATTAAAAATGTCATAATTGAGCGAATGACACGTAATGACAGTTCTCATAAACATGCATGAACCTTACTTCATATTCATGACGTGTGTCATGTCATGGTTATGATGGTGTCATGTCAGTCTTATGCACACCCCTTCAAGTAAAGTGTTACCAACTTAATTTAATTGTACTACATTTTGTCCAATAAATATGATTTGACAAAATTAAAAAAGTTATTTAATATAGTGAAAGTAGGTAAAAAAAAAAAGAAACTAAATATAATGAGATTTCTTCCAGTGTACAGTATGTTATTCTGGTCTCCTAGATATAGCTAATTTGTTTTGTGTGCCTATTTTATCATTACAAACACACATTTAAACCACAATTTTAGATATCAATCACATTTGATCCATCATTCATGTCTGTAGTACAAACGATACAGGATGAAGCCAGCATTTAATTCGCAATACAATGTTTAGCAAGCACTGCTAATTATCACAGACGCCATGACCAATACATAAATATTCCGCAAAACAAAGCCTGATCCATATCAATAAAAGTCACATACATAAGAAAAGAGTGGTCGTGTTGGGTTATTAGGGATTTTGGACTAAGGGAAGCCGATATCACTGCTGGAGGTGCTGCTGTTTGGTCTCCGACAGTCAACAATTAAGGCATTGAGGTCACATGGGTTAATTACATATTGTCCCCCGCTGCCTCAGATAATCCGTAGGATGATGCACCCCGGGCGAGAAAATGGCAGAAAGAAGGTATTTTGCACAATGTCACAGCTGATCTGATCACCTTTTTCTGAAAATCAGGTTTACACAGACGAGGTGGGAAAGCATCCCTCTCTCGTTTATTTCTGAGTTTAAAGCAGCATTGGCAGCTGGCGAGAGAGCGTGCGGTCTCTGCTCGCCGATAAAACAGAGCAGCCTCGGGCTATTTACAGCGCGCTGATATGCAGCTGACAACAGCACGTCCCACGGCGGCCCGCTAGCGCATCACTTCCTCCCTGAGCACGCATCTGCTGGAGGTGATGTGTTAGACTTACACTTTACATTACACTGCGCTAATGCTAATACTGTCCCATTATATGGCACTTTACATTTGAAATGCTAATATGCCAATATAGATGCGTTAACATAAATGCTACGCTAACACGGATGCTTATTTACCTTACTTGCAGCAACAAAAAGCTTCAAGGGACTGTATTCTACACATTTAGCATTAAATTTTTCCCCTGAAGTCCACTTATAATATCAGTCAAGGTTTCTTGCACCAAAGTGGTTGTAAATTAGTCTTAGCTGACCATGTGTTCGCCCTCGCTCTGACCCTCAGGGGCCATTCACACAGACTGCGCTCTTATATTCCATCTGAGCTATTTTTTAATTGTTCTATGTAAATATGCTCCAGACAAACATCGTTGTTGCATTTGTTATGCCTCGCTAGCCTCTTTGTATGTGAAAACTACTGATATAGAGTTCACGGTGCTGCATTGGTCTGTACATATTCTAATGGTAGTGAGGTCATGAACGTGACACATTTTGAAAAAGATAATATGTTTATTCTGAATATATCAAAAGTATGTAATATTGTGATTATATGATTAAAAAACTATGATCTATTTTAATATAGTTAAACGGTAATTTATTCCTGTGATGTCAAAGCTGAATTTTCAGCATCATTATTCCAGTTTTTAATGTCACATCATTGTAATATGCTGATCTATCTGTCTTTCTGACCAACCTGTCTGTCTGTCTGTCCATCTACATGTCTGTCTGTCTGTCTACCTACCTACCTACCTGCCTGTTTGTCTACCTACCTGTATCTGTCTGTCCACATACCTGTCTCTCTTTCTACTTACCTGTCTGTCTGTCTGTCTGTCTACCTCTCTGTCAGTATACCTGTCTGTCTGTCTGTCTGTCTACCTACCTGTCTGACTGTCTGTCTGTCTACCTGTCTGTCTACCTACACACCTGTCCGTCAGTCTACCTGTCTGTCTGTCTACCTACCTGTCTGTCTGTCTGTCTGTCTGTCTGTCTACCTACCTCTCTGCCAGGCTACCCACCTGTCTGTCAGTCTACCTGTCTGTCTGTATACCTACCTGTCTGTCTGTCTGTCTACCTGTCTGTCTACCTACCTGTCTGCCTGTCTGTGTGTCTACCTACCCACCTGTCTGTCAGTCTACCTGTCTGTCTGTCTGTCTACCTACCTGTCTGTCTACCTACCTACCTGTCTGTCTGTCTGTTTTCCTGTCTACATATCTGTCTGTCTACTTACCTCTCTGTCAGGCTACCTGTCTGTCTACCTACCCCTCTGCCTGGCTACCTACCTGTCTGTATCTGTTTGTCTGTCTGTCTGTCTGTCTGTCTACCTCTCTGCCAGGCTATCCACCTGTCTGTAAGTCTACCTGTCTTTCTATCTACCTACCTGTCTTTCTGTCTGTCTGTCAGTCTACCTGTCTGTCTACCTACCTGTCTGTCTGTCTACCTACCCACCTGTCTGTTAGTCTACCTGTCTGTCTGTCTGTATACCTACCTGTCTGTCTACCTACCTACCTGTCTGTCCGTCTATCTGTCTGTTTGCCTGTCTAACTACCTGTCTGTCTACCTACCTCTCTGCCTGGCTACCTGTCTGTCTACCTACCTCTCTGCCTGGCTACCTGTCTACCTGTCTGTCTGTCCGTCCATCTAACTACCTGTCTGTCTATCAACCTACATGTCAGTCTGTCTGTTTGCTTGTCTGCCAACCTATCTGTCTAACTACTTCTCTGACTGGCTACCTGTCTGTCTGTCTGTCTACCTACATGTCTGTCTGTCTGTCTACCTACCTGCCTGCCTGTCTGTCCAACTACCTGTCTGTCTACCAACCTACATGTCTGTATATCTGTCTGTCTTCCTACCTACCTGTCTGTCTGTCTGTCTGTGTATCTAGCTGTCTGTCTGTTTGTCTACCTACCTATCTTTCGGTCTGTCCACGCACCTGTCTGTCTGTCTGTCTGTCTGTCTGTCTACCTATCTATCTGTCTGTCTTCCTACCTACCTACCTATCTGTCTGTCTGTGTATCTACCTACCTATCTTTCTGTCTGTCAACGTACCTGTCTATCTACCAACCTACATGTCTGTGTATCTGTCCGTCTTCCTACATACCTGTCTGTCTGTCTGTCTTTGTATCTACCCATCTGTCTGTCTACCTGCCTATCTTTCTGTCTGTCCACGCACCTGTCTGTCTGTCTGTCTGTCTGTCTACCTACCTATCTATCTGTATGTCCACGTACCTGTCTGTCTGTCTACCTACCTATCTATCTGTCTATCTACGTACCTGTCTGTCTGTATCTGTCTACCTACCTACCTGTCTGTCTACCTGTCTATCCATACATCCATCCATCTCTCTGAAAAATTTCTGTGTAAAAAAGGAAAACCTTCAGTGAAATGATAAATTCAGTCCATTCTCTCAAACGGTGCATCATATTTATAGAGCGCAGATAGTGGCCTTCCGTTCTCCTCCATCCCTGTCAGTTCATCTATACACTGAGAGACCACCGTCCCCTCCCCAGTGGAGGGTTTCTCTTGGACTTCTTGACCTGCGAGAGACTCCTCCTGGCTGTCAAGAAGGACCCGCAGCAGTCACCTCCAGCCAGTCTGTAATCATCTCCACTGCTCTTCCTTCAAACGCTCGGCATCTGTGGGCCAGGTCTCTGAGGAACACTGCGTGCCTCCGCCTGGCTCCCCTCCATGATAAACGGCCTCTGTTTACAGGCTAACCACTGTGTAAAGTGCACAATAAATCACTAGCCAGACAAACTTCTGGGGGAGAAAAGTGTAACATTAAGATGGGCCTTTTTTGTCATTTGTTTTAAGCAGTCATGCCTTGCAAGCAGCTTCTCTCTCTCTCTCTCTCTCTCTCTCTCTCTCTCTCTCTTGCTCTCTCTCTCTGTTGTCTAAAGTGCTGAGAGAAGGAAGAAACCGTATCACAGAAGGGAAATGAAACTCTGTAACGGTTTGGGATCTACACACTTGACCTAAGGCAGCAAAAGCAATAGAATCTAGATAAAGATTAAATGTAGACAAAATTAAAAAGTGTAATTCAAGCTTCTAGTGGTTTTAGTTATTCACAAATAGCATTAACAAGAGGCAATATTAATGCATCAAACTTAAATTAATTGACTCCTCATTTAAATGAAAAAAAATTGCATTACTGAAAATCAAAATCAAATTTTCCCCCATTTACTTTTTTTAATAAAAAGTAAATAATTTTCTGGTGTTATGGGCTATATGCACGCATAAATTCCGCATTTGACGTAAGGATGCTCGTTCATTTCCGGTTGTGTAGATTAAAGCGGAGGAAAACCGGAGAAAACGGGATTATGGCAGAGTCTTCAATATTTACTGTCCTCCCGTCTTTGAAACAAAACGTACATACGTTTAGATGTAATTTTATATATAGTTATGTTTATTTAATATAATTTTAAAAAGAAGCATAAACACAACGAGGGGTGTCTGTTTTATCTGTTTTTGTGACTAACGTTTCATTAGTATAACCATGGAGTATAAAATTCAATATAAATTCTCGGTATTGCATTGGACTCTATGATCGGCGGAAGTTATCGAGCATCCTTAATCCTTCACCGGAAATAATGCCGTGCATAGAGCCCATTGTAGAAAAGAAAACAGTTTGTTCGTTGTTTGTCTAATATTAAAAAAATAAAATTACATTAATATATATATATATATATATATATATAACTTTACACAATGTTATCTACAACATGTCTTCTGTTGATGTAACCAAAGCCAAATACAGGAAAAAATAATACCAAGTATGTTTTTCCTGTTGTTGAATATCCAAAGAAATTTCACTCAGAAATGTCAAATCCCAGAAACAAACCAGGTTTTAATGTTGACTTCAAATAACACGTTCCAGGACTAAATGTCCATATTATTCTAAAGAAAAATATTTTTAAATCTTTTTTTCTGCCTCTGAAACACCCTTTCCTCATCCTGCTGGATAAAATAATCTTCCACAGAAAAGTAACATTACAGAAATCGCATGCATTAGCAAATCTGTTTTGTTCTGTTTTACTTTAAATAAATCTGGAAATCTAGTGGATCCTCAACCGATTCTTTGCTTCACTTAAAGCTATTGTTTAATAGTACGACCACAGACCACAATCCCTCAAACGATAACATTCCTGCCTTTCAGTGCTACAACAATAAACTCAGTAGCCTTGTGTTTTCTCTACCAAAGGACAAATATACGTGAGCTGAAGGACACGCAAGCTGGTAAACATCAATCTAGTCGCTGCGCCCGGGCCAGAGCCACCGCACGTTCACATTAACACACACAGCGGACGCCAGGCGAGACCAGCCTCATTGAACATTAACATATCATTAACTATTAGGTCAGACAAAATGAAGAGGGCGAGAGAGAGAGAGAGAGGCAGCTGGTGATGGGGGAGATGCCACATGTTCATCTTCCTCACTCACATGCGTCCATCCCCTCCAAATTACAACAGCCTCCATGATGAAGAACTACAACTGCAGTTAAGACTTCACGGGGACGGCCACACCTGGGCACGTGGACTCACTCGCACAGGTATTGAGCTACAGCAGGACTCCTACATGCAATGTAAATGAAGACTTAAACCCCTCCACAATCCAGTAGTCAAAACAAAAAGTTGGAGGACATGGCCATATAAACCGGTTTAATTGAACATATTTCACTTCAAATTCAAGAAGTATAAAAATGCCATTCAGAGTCAGAGCACACTTTTTCACCTGGTGCCACATATCAGTTAAAAAGAGCGATATACAGAACAGATACACACTCACACCTCTATCTGTTCCAGACTGATATTTGGTAACATACTTACAAAACATTAGTGCTACCAATTATTATGCTCAAAAAATAAGCATAAGCATTATCTTGAAACTACATAGGGGTGTGTGTGTGTGTGTGTGTGAGAGAGAAAGAAAGACAGATGAGAGGTGTTAAAAGAGATCTTATCAGAACTTCTAAATTGCCACGGGAGCCGTGAGTGATCTTTTTCACTGAAGTCAATTTTGAGGCTGACAAGCCATGTAGAAATGTGCAAATATGGATGCGCGGTATTGATTTCTTTATTGAAGGCACGAGCGCGGGAGACGCTCAGATCACTCATCCTACCTCTCGCCGAGACCTCTTTCAAATAAGAGCGTCGTTAGATTGCTCATTTCATATGGAGGCTTAGCGTTGGGGGAGGGGGGTCTGTGGAGGTACTCGACATGGCATATTTATTGGCCTGCTTCACTCCAAATGACCTACTACAAGCATCCATTTAAAAAAGGTGTGAGAGTATCAGATCCTGCTGCTTGGTTCTCACTCAACCGTTTAGCATATCCTCAATTCTCAGACACCAAATATATCGACATCTACACTAGGAACAGGAATTGTAAACATTTGAACTGTTCTGGATCCTCTTTAAGTCAGCATGACATTATAATGTACAATTCTTGTTTTTTTTTTAAAGAAAATTGTCAGTATATATTGAAATTATTTATTTGAGCAAATCTCATTTTCTATTATTAAGTTTGATTAATTGATTTTCTATTCTATCAATATAATTTTTTATTAATGCCCCCTCATAAGCTTTAATCCAAATAACTTCCCTTTCCCTCTTGCAGCATCATCTCTTCTCTTCTCTGATGATGTGTTTACTGATAAAAGGGCGGGGCAACCTGTCACTCACATGACATCCACCAATAGCAAACCTCAACCATCCCACCATCCAATCAATTCCGCATGGACAAAATCAAGTCCCGCCCTACATTTTTTCTTGTTCAAGAAGATATATGAACAACATATATGTCACTATAGGGAAGAAAAGACCATCACAAGTTCCGCTTCATGCCGTTTAATGATTTTCAGTGGCTTAATCGTTCAATTAATAATGCTTTAGTACTTTGAAAAGTTTGAGAAATATTTGAAAATTCCCATTGCAAAATTAAGAGAGTTTATTTAATTAATTAATAAACAAATAAAATATAATATAATACATATAACAAAAAAACAAAACATAATATAATAATTCCATTAATTGAATATAATAATAATAACTATAAATGTATAATTATTATATTATTAAATGATTATAAATAAATATATAAATACATTATAGACCGTTTGAAAATGCAACACTGACTAAATATGTAATGTGTCTAATTAAAAGTTTATTGTGTGAACTTCTAAGGCCATGTCCTCCAAATTTCTGTTCAAATATATACACACACAATTATTTAATACATAGTTAAGGCCTTGTTTGGATTGAATTAATATTGTTTCTGATATATACACAAAAATGCTGGGTTGTTTTAACCCAACTTTGGGTCAAATATGGACAAACCCGAACGTTGGGTTAAAAATGTCATTAAAAAATTTAACCCAATGGCTGGGTTTGTCCATATTTGATTATAACTCTGATTTTTAGAGTTAGGCCTTAGGTAATAATTAATTATTAGCCTAAATAATATACACAACATAAAAAAAGGTAATATATTGTTTCGATTTACTAGGGTTCCAGTATTTTAAAATATTTGTTTATTGTTTGTTTATTTTATTTATCTCTCTTTCCACACTAATTTCCTGTTTCTATTAACAAAAAGTGCAAAAAACGTAAAACAAGTTGTCTCTTGACACACTGCCTACTGGTCAGAGTTGTTGGACATCTGACATGATCGGATATGGCAAAAGCACTCCAGGAGCAGAGAGGAGTGAACGCTGGCTTTCCTTGTCTACCCCACTTTCAAAAAGTTCCTTCGGGTGAATATTGTTTCGACTTCCCTCCGCGCCAGGATTTAATTAAGTGATAACAGTCACCTTCAGGTGATGACACAGGACAATAATATCTGGACCAAAGGAAAAGGAAAACGCTGAGACTGGCCAGCAGCACGTGTTATCATGAGCAAAGATAGAGAGAAAGAGAGAGAGTGAGAAATCCGTACTTTACAAACACGTCTCGGCTTCATCCAGGTTAGACTCGGGAAGAGGAAATATTTTCCAAGTCTAATCTTGAGGGTTAAGGGGGGGATTTAGCTCAACCCTAAGAGGATTAAACATCATTTGAATGCTTATGTGTTTAAACACAGGCTTAATAAAACAATATGACGTCAGTACAAACAAATAGGGGGCTTGACTTCATTTAGAGGAAGAACTGCCCGTTAAGAGATGACAATAAACATATGCACACATGAAGACATTCCACAAATGTGAAATAGAATATTTAACAAAAATAAAAAGTAGGACTTGATTTTATCCATCAGAATGCTAGGAGGTGGAGCAAGTTACAATTCATAACATGCAACAATCAATCACTTATTTAGTCTAGGAACTGTCAGAAACAATATTGGAGTAGTTCACTTTAAAAAAAAAACAAAAAAAAACTTGATCATTTCCTCACCCCCATGTCATCCAAGATATCCATGTCATTCTTTCTTCAGTCGAAAAGAAATTAAGGTTTTTGATGAAAACATGCAGGATTTTTCTTTATATAATGGACTTTAATGGGAACCAAACGGTTCAAGGTCAAAAAGACAGTTTCAGTGCAAACTTTTCCCGAGTCAACTCATTCATTTCGGTCGTTGAATGAACCAAATGACACGAAAAAAGATTCGTTCATTTTGATAAACGAGTTTGAAGTCACGAACGCGCATCACAGAACAGAGCAAGGCGACCATTTGAGCTTATAAAACTTAAACTTTGTTATTTTATTTTAATTGAGCGATCGTTTCGCTTGATGATAACCCTTATCCATCATCTGAAATCGTTTAAAGCCCTTTGAACAGTTTGCAGTTTGCACTGAAACTATTTTTTGGACCTTGAACCGTTTGGTTCCCATTGAAGTCCATTATATGGAGAAAAATCCTGGAATGTTTTAATCAAAGACCTAAATTTCTTTTCAACTGAAGAAAGAATGACATGGATATCTTGTGTGACATGAGTGTGAGTAAATCATCAGCAAAGTTTTTTTTTTTTAAAGTGAACTACTCCTTTAAGTTAGTTTAAAAACTAAATGTGTTCCGCATGCCTTGGGCTTGTGACTCGCAGTGACGTCTTGCCATATAACCTCAAGCTAAAACGGTTAAATCCTGCAGGAAATTATACAAAATAAAAAATCTGGAATATTGCAGGGATCCTTGCTGCAGAATAAAAAGAAGAACAGAATCAAAGACGAGTTTATTATGGAGGACAGACAAAGAAGCCTAGAGATATTCACTGTAGCCTGGCTGAAAACCATTCAGCAAAATTTCCCCTTAAAATGATCGAAATTAATTTTAATGACATTTATTACTAAAAAACAGAGCCACATATGCAACGCTTTCATCAAAGAAACTCTCCAGATCCACTTCGTACTTACATTTTCATCCATATGCGCTGCACTGGAAATATCTATTTTTAATTCACAGATACAAATACTCAGGCAACAAGCTGGAACGATTCCCTCAGAATGCATAAGGTCATTAGTATGCAATAAGATGATCTATTCAAACAATGATAATGAGTTCAGTCTCTTTAAGAAGAATAGTAAATCATTATATTTTTTTACTGCCAAGTTTGGCCTTTTTCAAGTGAATTTGTGGCAGCTGTTGGTCTGCTGTGATTTGGTATGCATTCATTCACAACACAAAAGACACATGATAATGCAAAAGTTTTGTTTTGGAGACCCAAGGCCAGTCCAGTCGGGGTAACGGGGGTCCTGCAGGTAATGAGGACCTTCACACAGACAACACTGATTGCATTCTCCTGTATGAAAACCTCGAACAATGACTGCTCAGGAAGCCCTTCAACACGGACAGCGATCACACACACACACAACTCCGCGATGCCTCTTAAGAAATCGCATAGGGCCTGACCACCACAGTCTAATTATGCTAATTGCTTCAATGCCCTTGCTTTATTTATGCATGGCGTCTAAGATAAATAAGAGAAAATTGCTTTGGATCTAACTGTATTCATTTTAGAATGCAAACTAGCCTGTGTTTGTTATGAGATTGCTGATGTGTTTACCCCTGAAATTCTGCAGGTAATTGCAATTTTGATTGTACATTTATTTTTCCCACTGACAGTCCCAGGACTGCGTCTGTTCTCAGTTTTTATAATTAAATGCTTTGTAATATTTAAGCACACCGAATGGAAGAAAAACAGCACACATTAGAATATTTTATCCACTAGACTGAATAGCTCGCTCAGGGGGATCAAGAGACACACAGGGAGAATGAAAATGCTCCAATTCTGGAGGTTTTGTCGAGGTAAACATTAAAAAGCGGAAACTGGAATAAAGGGTGAGATATGCGTTTCGTTATTGGCCCGAGAGTCCCTGAGAAAATAAAACAAAGATCCTATTGGTCCTAAGGCCCAAAAACATACTCGGTGCAAGTACATAAAAAGCTTGATTTCACAAGTCAATATGCAACTGATAATCCACAACAAACGCACAGTGCAATTCTATGTGCTGCCACAAGGGGAGCTATAGTTAGCATTAGCGTTAGCAGTCTTCTTCACGTCAGCTGGTTCAATGGTGTAGATATCCCATTTCTGGGAGATGTATTATAACAGGCTTGCTTGCTTTTTCCGGGATATTGTATACAATTTGCGGGCATCAGGAATCAATATGCGGGAGAATCTCGGACCTTTTGGGAGAGGTGGGATGTCTGGGTGGTGGATTTACATTTTCTTAATTCAGGAGACATTTACTTTTAGGATCACATTTGTCTCAGATGTTTCTCCTCAAATAATTTAGAGTTTAGAGTCTCTTAAAAAGAAGAAATATAGATCTTACAAGTTGTGACATTTCATTCCTTTGAGTAAAACAGCCTTCATTCTGGTGGATAACCTCAGAATTTAACATATGAAGAGTTCAGATGCAAAAGCCTCTAAATTCGATTTGAAATTTTCTTCTAAAATGATCATTTTTATCAAACTTGTATATTTTAAGTTCAGTAATTTCACTTAAATGACAATTAATAGGTAATCTTTATTGCCATTTAAGTGAAATTACTGAACTTAAATATACAAGCTTGATAAAAACAGTCATTTTAGAAGAAAATTTCAAATGGCATTTAGAGGCTTTTGCATCTGAACTCTTCATATTTATCTGGAGAATACATAGCTGAGGTTCTCTTGATAATGTTTCACATTTTAGATCTAATAATACTTAGTGTTTAAATTCAATACCCATCCCTCATTCTTCTACATGGAGAGTTTTCTCTTAGCATCCGTGCTGTGTATCAACAGCACGTCATAAATTCATAAAATTACAATTGATTCGCCTGAGTGGAAGGAGAAAACAACAAACATTTTATTTAATGAACGAACTCATCTCTCCCTCATGCAGTGACCGAATCACACAAGGCACAGTTACAAGTTCGGGCTGAGTTTTTCCTCTGCTGCGGTCATCTGAGGTAAATCTTTCAATCCTTTTATTATGAGGTATGGATTTCACCTCTGTGATGGACCTTTTGAGTCTATTTGAAATGCTCAAGACCGTAACGATGAAGGATTTTACCCTGATTAATCAAAACATGGATCTTTGTCACCCACGGGCCAATTACAACTGGCCTTTTGACAAATATAGGTCTACATCTGAAAATTTCCCTCGTCAAATCCCATTCCACGAAGAATTACAATCAAGGATGTTGATTGTGAATAAAGGATAAAGAACTGGACAAATGGCTTGACTGCACGTTTGGTGAGCCGATAATGACCGCTCTGATCTTGCACTTCTGCTCTTTTGAAGTTTCTATTCATGACAGAATCCTGTAAAACTTTATCACGGTGTCCTCAAACAAATTAAGCAGCATACCTGTTTTCGACAATGATTTCTGAAGGATCATGTGACAATGAAGCCTGGAGTTTTGTATTTTAAAATATAAGAAAACAGTTCTTTTAAATAGTAAGCCTATTTCAGATCAAATATATGCAGCCTTGGTGAGCACAAAGGTCGTCACTTAAAATCTTACTTGACTCCAAAGTTTTGACCAGTACGGTATTCAAATCACTAAAACTAAAAAAAACTAAGCAAAGTGAAACAGTCAGAAAAGTTTTAAATACAATAACTAAACATTGCATCATGCAACCATTATTAAAGGAGTAGTGCACTTTTAAAAAAAACTTTTGCTGATAATTTACTCACCCCCATGTAGATGTCCACATCTTTCTTACTTCAGTCGAAAAGAAATGAAGGTTTTTAATGAAAAAATTCAATTTTCTCCATATAATGGACTTCAATGGGAACCAAACGGTTCAAGGTCCAAATGAGAGTTTCAGTGCAGCTTCAAACGGCTTTAAACGACACCAGACGATGAATAAGTGTCTTATCTAGCGAAACGATTGGTTATTTTAAAAATAAATAACAAGGTTTAAGTTTTATAAGCACAAATGCTTGCCTTAGGCCGGATTCACATATAGCGCCTAAAATGCGTAGAAAACGCTGGGCGCGCCACATTCTCCTTTTTCCAAAGCGCTAGGGCGGTTGCGCTCCGGTTGGTTCTTGTCATGTGACCTATTGTGCGTTTATGGTAAGCTTGCGGCATTCTGAAAAGTTGTTTTTATCTCGATGCGCCTGGAAAAAAATGAGTGCATCGCACCGCAAGTGTGTCGCTTCCATTATGAGTGCGCATACCGCACGCCTACATTTGAAATAACGAACATGACCGTGTAAAAGATGCGATATGTGAACAGGCCCTTACTCAGTTCTGTGTGACTCTCCTGTTCGAAATCTCCTGTTCGAATCTTTTTTCGAGTCATTTCGTTCAGTTTGTTCGTTGAACGAACCAAATGACTCGAAAGAAGATTTGTTCATTTTGATGAACGAGTTTGAACTGGAGAATCACACAGAACAGAGTAAGGTGTAAGCATTTGTGCTTATAAAACTTAAACTTTGTTATTTATTTTTTAAATAACCGATCGTTTCGCACTGAAACGGTCTTTTGGACCTTGAACCGTTTGGTGCCCAGTGAAGTCCATTATATGGAGAAAAATCCTGGAATGTTTTCATCAAAAACCTTCATTTCTTTTCGACTGAAGAAAGAAAGACACGGACATCTTGGATCTGCAAAAGTTTTATTTCTAAAGTGAACTACTTCTTTAATGCAACTACTCAATGAAAATATGTACATTCCTACTAAACAATCACTATATATTCCAAAGTAAGACATGCTGGCTTACTCTGTCATGAGGTGCTGTCAGATTTACCAGACTAATTAATGTTTCCCTGTTGGTTTGTTTGTTCAGATATATTCGTTTATTTGATTATCCGTTCAGTACGGCGCCAACAAACCAACAGTCGCAACAAACCTAAATGATATTTGCTTTCTGAAAAGACAGCAGCAAAGACGCTGCGAATCCACTGATAACCTTATCTCATTAAGTTTACAATCCCGTGGCATTACCATAAAAAGCAAGACAGGGAAAATGGTTTTGTTACTCGCTTTGTTCCCCTGCGACTGTCTGACAAGTGCGCTGATTTATTTATTGTATTTGTGCGTTCTCGTCTCATGTAAAGGAACAAACGCGTCGGGCACGGGAGTCTCCTTTGACAGGCCTTTTGTATGGCAGCGTAAAAAATGAGCCACTTACTTACAATACATCCATAGGAAATCAGATGCAAAAGGAATCGGAATGGGAAGTTCTCACATCTACAGAAAGAGGATACACGAGGGAGGGAAAATCAATAGAGAATAACTCCTTTTCTCTGGCTGAATTTAAGATTCAGCAAAAGTTTTGTCTAGGGAAGTTCGCCTGATACAGGTCGGCGGGATGAACCCGGCATTAATCATTCCAACAAGTCGTACATTTCTATAATACAAAGACTTCTCGGTGGAGCCCGTCGGCCCACCCTGTGCTCGCACACAAACCTATCACTCAAAGCTGGGGTTACTGAGCTATACCCTTAAGGCGGAGATAAGAAATCGCCACGGCCCCATATTCGGTTAAATCACTGTAGTCACATTAGGCTGAACGGAGGGAGGGAATCGCAGGAAGAAAAGGCATGGCTTTATACCGCCTGTGCCCAGATGCTTATCGCCGTGCTGAAAAAGACATTTGTCTTTTGTCTGGATTGCCCTTGACACATCCTTAAGGGAAGGAAGTCTTGAACTTGTCTTTGTTTTGAAGAGGCCTTGGACCTCCGTGGTTTAATCTGGGTTAAACGCGGCCTGATCTCGCGAGTATTTCCCCACAGCTTTGATAAAATCCTTCATCTTTTCTGCTTTCATATGTGAACCATTCATCTGGCCTTCTCGGACCGAGAGGGATGACCGTGGCGTTGAGAATGCGGGACACCGAAAGTGTATCACGGAATCGCCGAACACATCTCGATATTTCTACTTAACCAATAAGAATCATTCACTGTCTGTGCAGACATGTTATCGCTCGGATGAAATCTTAAATCGTATTAAAGGGCAATACTTCAATAGATGTAGGGGGTGAATCTTATAAATCTCCCATTTTAGTCCAATATCAAAAAGACACAAACTATATTTTGCATAAAAAGCCTATTACTGGGATCATTAAGGATTTTTCTTGCACTGCGACTTTATTTTCATGACAATTAGGCACATTCTTATTAGTGTCATGCATCACAATGTTTTAATTATTCATTATTTACAGTAAACCAGCACTGTAGTATTTTTTTTTAAATACAACAAATACTGTCCTAATTTGTAAATAGTTATATTTGAAATATTTAAAAAAAAAAAAAAAAAAAAAACTTTTGCTGATAATTTACTCACCCTCATGTCATCCAAGATGTCCACGTCTTTCTTTCTTCAGTCGAAAAGAAATTAAGGTTTTTGATGAAAACATTCCAGGATTTTTCTCCATATAATGGACTTCAATGGGAACCAAATGGTTCAAGGTCCAAAAGACAGACGCTGTAAACTGCAAACTGTTCAAAGGGTTGTAAACGATTCCAGATGATGAATAAAGGTCTTTTAAGGAATAATGGTCACGCGTTTGTGACTTTCCTGTTCGAACTCGTTTATCAAAATGAACAAATCTTTTCCCGAGTCAAATCGTTCATTTCGTTCATTGAATGAACCAAATGACACGAAAAAAGATTTATTCATTTTGATAAACGAGTTCGAACAGGAGACTCACGAACGTGCATCACAGAACAGAGCAAGGCGACCATTTGAGCTTATAAAACTTAAACTTTGTTAGTTTACCGTTTGGTTCCCATTGAAGTGCATTACATGGAGAATAATCCTGGAATGTTTTCATAAAAAACCTTAATTTCTTTTTGACTGAAGAAAGAATAACATGGATATCTTGAATGACATGGGGGTGAGGAAATTATCAGCAAAAGTTTTTTTTTTTTTTAAAGTGAACTACTCCTTTACCAATGTAAATAAAATATTTATTCAAATTCATTTACTTATAACAAAAAATATTATTATATATTTAATATTAAATTAAATGTAAATAAAATATCTAATATATATATATATATATATATATATATATATATAGAGAGAGAGAGAGAGAGAGAGAGAGAGAGAGAGAGAGAGAGAGAGAGAGAGTAAGTTTACATTACATTTCAAACATATTTTACTTTTAATGTTCACATTACATTAAAAGGAAGTTGTTTTTCCACAAAATAATAATGAAAATGTGTGATCACAACAAAAAATATCATATATAGCAGTAATTCTCCACAAAAGCTGCAACACAAAAGCAGACATGAGGGTTTGGGAAGAATATGGGTATTTATTGGTCTCAGTTCCACCGAGAACACATTTAAAGCCACAGTAATTACACCCAAAGCCACATTATGAGCCCATAAGAAGCACACTAAAGACTGCCTGGTGCTGCTCGCATGTGCCATAATGACAGATACAGGAGGCGTGTAAAGACAAACACACTAACGCGCTCACACTCGTGCTGTCAGGTGTTTACGCGAGGTTGTGTGTAATCAAGGTACACGCCACATGGCGCTCTAATCACGCTGCTTCATTAGGGATATAAAACGGCATGTTTTACAACAACTTCACAACATATACTACTGTACAGATGTGGCCGCTGTACGAATGTGCTGTGTTTTTCCCACCTACAGCAGTTCTTAACTGTGTGCAAAAGCTCTATTTGTATCAAAGGTGTAGTTTAATAAGAACAGAATGGCCTTAAAAGTCTTTCATTGGGAAAGAAAAGAGAAAGTGAGTTTGAAGTATACAAAATCTGGGGTATTCCCATGGGGAGAGCGTTCCAGCCTGTGATAATGAGACATCCCTGTGGGACACCTGCACGCAGGGCGGAAAATAACATCTGTATCATTTACATGCTAGAAATGTGACTACAAACTGAGAGGGGAATTTTTGTTTTGCATTTAAGCAAACAGGTGAACACTGCATTACATGGCACATTACACCATTTTTATTCTAAACATAAATACATTGAAACTTGATTCTCATTCACTTGATTCTCATTCATTCTCATACCATGCACAATTAGTTTTTGTCAAATAGATATTGAGTGTGTATTAGATATAATTAGTGGTGCTTGCTGAAAGCAAGGCAACACTATTACTATTGTGTTTTTTGAGTCGGCCCAAAAGTTTGGCACGCTACTCCTCCCGCAGTTTTTGTCACACACCCATGAATGAGGTCTCAAAACGTGCGGAATATTCGGGAATGGTGTGCTATGACTTTTCTAAGCGATCGGGGGTACGATGTTCGCCCGAAGGGCGAACAAATTTCCCAAAAATCCCATAGACTTAACATTGCGACAAACTTTGACGACTCATAGCTCCGAGCGAGAATTTCACAGAAGCCTGCGATTTACCACATTTGAAGAGGCTGACAGGCTCTGTAAGAACATACCTCACAATGGGGTAAAAGTTGCACCCCTGGGGGGCAGGAGCTGCCCAAATTTCCCCATTGACCCCAATGTTATTTATTATTAGTGGTGCTTGCTGAAAGCAAGGCAACACTATTACTATTGTGTTTTTTGAGCCGGCCCAAAAGTTTGGCACGCTACTCCTCCCGCAGTTTTTTGTCACACACCCATGAATGAGGTCTCAAAACGTGCGGAATATTCGGGAATGGTGTGCTATGACTTTTCTAAGCGATCGGGGGTACGATGTTCGCCCGAAGGGCGAACAAATTTCCCAAAAATCCCATAGACTTAACATTGCGACAAACTTTGACGACTCATAGCTCCGAGCGAGGATTTCACAGAAGCCTGCGATTTACCACATTTGAAGAGGCTGACAGGCTCTGTAAGAACATACCTCACAATGGGGTAAAAGTTGCACCCCTGGGGGGCAGGAGCTGCCCAAATTTTCCCCATTGACCCCCATGTTATTTATTAGTGGTGCTTGCTGAAAGCAAGGCAACACTATTACTATTGTGTTTTTTGAGTCGGCCCAAAAGTTTGGCACGCTACTCCTCCCGCAGTTTTTGTCACACACCCATGAATGAGGTCTCAAAACGTGCGGAATATTCGGGAATGGTGTGCTATGACTTTTCTAAGCGATCGGGGGTACGATGTTCGCCCGAAGGGCGAACAAATTTCCCAAAAATCCCATAGACTTAACATTGCGACAAACTTTGACGACTCATAGCTCCGAACGAGAATTTCACAGAAGCCTGCGATTTACCACATTTGAAGAGGCTGACAGGCTCTGTAAGAACATACCTCACAATGGGGTAAAAGTTGCACCCCTGTGGGGCAGGAGCTGCCCAAATATTCCCCCATTGACCCCCATGTTATTTATTATTAGTGGTGCTTGCTGAAAGCAAGGCAACACTATTACTATTGTGTTTTTTGAGTCGGCCAAAAAGTTTGACGCGCTACTCCTCCCGCAGTTTTTGTCACACACCCATGAATGAGGTCTCAAAACGTGCGGAATATTCGGGAATGGTGTGCTATGACTTTTCTAAGCGATCGGGGGTACGATGTTCGCCCGAAGGGCGAACATATTTCCCAAAAATCCCATAGACTTAACATTGCGACAAACTTTGACGACTCATAGCTCCGAGCGAGAATTTCACAGAAGCCTGCGATTTACCACATTTGAAGAGGCTGACAGGCTCTGTAAGAACATACCTCACAATGGGGTAAAAGTTGCACCCCTGGGGGGCAGGAGCTGCCCAAATATTCCCCCATTGACCCCCATGTTATTTATTATTAGTGGTGCTTGCTGAAAGCAAGGCAACACTATTACTATTGTGTTTTTTGAGTCGGCCAAAAAGTTTGACGCGCTACTCCTCCCGCAGTTTTTGTCACACACCCATGAATGAGGTCTCAAAACGTGCGGAATATTCGGGAATGGTGTGCTATGACTTTTCTAAGCGATCGGGGGTACGATGTTCGCCCGAAGGGCGAACATATTTCCCAAAAATCCCATAGACTTAACATTGCGACAAACTTTGACGACTCATAGCTCCGAGCGAGAATTTCACAGAAGCCTGCGATTTACCACATTTGAAGAGGCTGACAGGCTCTGTAAGAACATACCTCACAATGGGGTAAAAGTTGCACCCCTGGGGGGCAGGAGCTGCCCAAATATTCCCCCATTGACCCCCATGTTATTTATTAGTGGTGCTTGCTGAAAGCAAGGCAACACTATTACTATTGTGTTTTTTGAGTCGGCCCAAAAGTTTGACGCGCTACTCCTCCCGCAGTTTTTGTCACACACCCCTGAATGAGGTCTCAAATCGTGCGGAATATTCGGGAATGGTGTGCTATGACTTTTCTAAGCGATCGGGGGTACGATGTTCGCCCGAAGGGCGAACAAATTTCCCAAAAATCCCATAGACTTAACATTGCGACAAACTTTGACGACTCATAGCTCCGAGCGAGGATTTCACAGAAGCCTGTGATTTACCACATTTGAAGAGGCTGACAGGCTCTGTAAGAACATACCTCACAATGGGGTAAAAGTTGCACCCCTGGGGGGCAGGAGCTGCCCAAATTTTCCCCCATTGACCCCAATGTTATTTAAAATTTCTAGTATAGCATTATACTATTCCAGGAAAAAGTTTGGCGCACTCGTACGTCCACAGTTTTTGTCACAGACCCATGAATGAGGCATCAAATCGTGCGGCCTATTGAAGAGAAGTGTCCTATCACTTTTATCAGAGATCGGGGGTACGGTGTTCGACCCAGGGGCGAACAAATTTCCAAAAAATCCCATAGACTTAACATTGAGACAAACTTTGACGACTCATAGCTCCGAACAACGATTTCGGAAAAATGTGTGATTTTCCACATTTGAAGAGGCTTGCAGGCTCTGTAAGAATATACCTCACAATGGGGTAAAAGTTGCACCCCTGGGGGGCAGGAGCTGCCCAAAGTTTTCCCCATTGACTTACTATGGTGAAGGACGTCCCATCAAATGCATGTGTTTTTCCTACTATGGTAAATTGCATAGGGATTTTGTATTGAACATAGCTCTGGATCACAGTGTCATAGAGACAAGGGGGCGGGCTCATTTTACTCAGACGACCAATCAGTCTCTCAGGATCATTGTGATGCTATCAAGCCACGCCCTAGCAACCATATAGAGCACCTTAGCAACAACTCCCATAGACTTCCATTGAAAGAGATCAAAGGGATATCTCCGGATAGAAGTGTCATACAAACACAAGGGTGGTCTCGTTTGACTCGGGGTAGCAAACAGCCAATCATGAATCACCTCAACAATTTCTGGCCACACCCTAGCAACCATTATCGAGCACCTTAGCAACCAAATTTAAAGAGGGATATCTTCCATTCTGAATGTCATACAGGCTTGGGAGTTGTATTATATCAATTACACTGACAAGCAGCCTTTGGAGATTCATGATTGGCAGCTGCCAAGCCACTCCCTAGCAACCAAAAAGAGTACCCTAGCAACCATTTTGCAAGGCCTACATCTCTGCATCAGAACATCGTATAGAGATGGGGGTTGGTTTATACATTCACATTGACTTTGGAGCTTCATGATTGGAAGCTGCCAAGCCACTCCCTAGCAACCAAACAGAGTACCCTAGCAACCGTTTTGCAAGACCTATATCTCTGCATCAAACATCGTATAGAGATGGGGGTAGGTTTATCCATTCACATTGACTTTGGAGCTTCATGATTGGCAGCTGCCAAGCCACTCCCTAGCAACCAAACAGAGTACCCTAGCAACCATTTTGTAACAGCTATATCTCAGCATCAGAACATTGTATCGCGATATGGGGTTGGGTCTTTTGACTCATGCTAGCACATAGAACTTTCAAAATGTTAAACATGCTAGCTGTGAATAGCTACATGCTAATATTGATTAGCTAAGTGCTAAATCATTCCATGAACATTATAAAAACTCTATAGTAACCATATGTGAACAATACCAACCACCTAGTAACACCATAGCAACCACCCATAACACCCTAGCAACCACCTAGCAACACCATAGCAACCAACCAGAACACCCTAGCAACCGCCTAGCAACACCCTAGCAACCGCCTAGCAACCATCCAGAACACCTTAGCAACACCCTAGCAACCACCTAGCAACACCCTAGAAACCACCCAGAACACCCTAGCAACCGCCTAGCAACACCCTAGCAACCACCTAGAACATCCTAGCAACCACCTAGCAACACCCTAGCAACAACCCAGGACACCCTAGCAACCACCAGAACACCCTAGCAACCACCTAGAAACAACCTAGCAACCATCCAGAACACCTTAGCAACACCCTAGCAACCACCTAGCAACACCTTAGCAACCACCCAGAACACCCTAACAACCACCTAGCAACACCCTAGCAACCACCCAGAGGTGTCAAATCGACCGGCTCATTTAGGAGAGGTGTGCTATGACTTTTCTAAGCGATCGGTTGTACGATGTTCGTCTGGCGGGCGATAAATCGGCCGAAAAAAGTCCCATAGACTTAACATTGGCAACAAATTTGTGAGATCATATCTTTTGACCAGAAGGTCGTAGAAACTTGGGGTTGGGCTCTTTTGACTCGGCCTATCATGCAGCTAACAATTAGTGACATAATAACTTCATATTCATGCCCTAGCAACCACTTAGGGCAGCCTAGCAACCATAAAACAACATATACAAGACATATCTCAGCTCCAGAAAATAGAAGAAACATGGATTTTGCCTTTTTTTGACTCAGACTGTCAACTAGTCTTTAAATATCATCTTATAAACTGTATAATCACACCATAGCAACCATGTAGGGTACCCTAGTAACCACACAAACACACGAATAAGCCATATCTCAGCCCCAGAACATCGTACACACATGATTGTTGGCTCGTATGCAATTCTGTAACACACCCTAGCAACCGGGTGGTGAGTTTTGCCACTGCAAGCACCACTTCACATTTTCCTCTGGAAATGTACATTCTAGTTAGTGGTGCTTGCTGAAAGCAAGGCAACACTATTACTATTGTGTTTTTTGAGTCGGCCCAAAAGTTTGGCACGCTACTCCTCCCGCAGTTTTTGTCCCACACCCATGAATGAGGTCTCAAAACGTGCGGAATATTCGGAATGGTGTGCTATGACTTTTCTAAGCGATCGGGGGTACGATGTTCGCCCGAAGGGCGAACAAATTTCCCAAAAATCCCATAGACTTAACATTGCGACAAACTTTGACGACTCGTAGCTCCGAGCGAGGATTTCGCAGAAGCCTGCGAATTACCACATTTGAAGAGGCTGACAGGCTCTGCAAGACATACCTCACAATTGGGTAAAAGTTGCACCCTGGGGGGCAGGAGCTGCCCAAATTTTCCCCCATTGACCCCATGTTATTTATTATTAGTGGTGCTTGCTGAAAGCAAGGCAACACTATTACTATTGTGTTTTTTGAGTCGGCCCAAAAGTTTGGCACGCTACTCCTCCGCAGTTTTTTGTCACACACCCATGAATGAGGTCTCAAAACGTGCGGAAATATTCGGGAATGGTGTGCTATGACTTTTCTAAGCGATCGGGGTACGATGTTCGCCCGAAGGGCGAACAAATTCCCAAAAAAATCCATAGACTTAACATTGCGACAAACTTTGACGACTCATAGCTCCGAGCGAGAATTTCACAGAAGCCTGCGATCACCACATTTGAAGAGGCTGACAGGCTCTGTAAGAACATACCTCACAATGGGGTAAAAGTTGCACCCCTGGGGGGCCAGGAGCTGCCCAAATATTCCCCATTGACCCCCATGTTATTAGTGGTGCTTGCTGAAAGCAAGGCAACACTATTACTATTGTGTTTTTGAGTCGGCCCAAAGTTTGGCACGCTACTCCTCCCGCAGTTTTTGTCACACACCCATGAATGAGGTCTCAAAACGTGCGGAATATTCGGGAAATGGTGTGCTATGACTTTTCTAAGCGATCGGGGGTACGATGTTCGCCCGAAGGGCGAACAATTTCCCAAAAATCCCATAGACTTAACATTGCGACAAACTTTGACGACTCATAGCTCCGAGCGAGAATTTCACAGAAGCCTGCGATTTACCACATTTGAAGAGGCTGACAGGCTCTGTAAGAACATACCTCACAATGGGGTAAAAGTTTGCACCCCTGGGGGCAGGAGCTGCCCAAATATTTCCCCCATTGACCCCCATGTTATTTATTATTCTTCTTATTATTCTGGCCACTTTTTGGTTCGCTACTCCTCCCGCAGATTTTGTCACAGACCCATGGGTGAGGTGTCAAATCGACCGGCTTATTTAGGAGAGGTGTGCTATGACTTTTCTAAGCGATCGGGGTACGATGTTCGCCCCAGGGGCGAAAAACGGCCAAAAAAAATCCCATAGACTTAACATGGCGAAAAAATTTGACGAGTCATAGCTCTGAGATCGGATTTCGCAGAAACTTGCAATTTACCACATTTGAAGAGGCTGACAGGCTCTTAAGAAAATACCTCACAATGGGGTAAAAGTTGCACCCCTGGGGGCAGGAGCTGCCCAAATTTTTCCCATTAAAAATTTTCTAGTATAGCATTTTACTATTCCAGGAAAAAGTTTGGCGCACTCCTACGTCCACATTTTTTGTCACAGACACTTAAATGAGGCATCAAATCGTGCGGCCTATTGAGGAGAAGCGTCCTATGAATTTTATAAGAGATCAGGGGTACGGTGTTCGCCCCAGGGGCGAACAAATTTCCAAAAAATCCCATAGACTTAACATTGAGACAAACTTTGACGACTCGTAGCTCCGAACGAGGATTTCGGACAAATGTGTGATTTGCCACATTTGAAGAGGCTGGCAGGCTCTTTAAGAACATACCACACAATGGGGTAAAAGTTGCACCCCTGGGGGGCAGGAGCTGCCCAAAGTTTCCCCATTGACTTACTATGGTGAAGGACGTCCCATCAAATGCATGTGTTTTTCCTACTATGGTAAATTGCATAGGGATTTTGTATTGAACATAGCTCTGGATCAGAGTGTCATAGAGACAAGGGGGCGGGCTCATTTTACTCAGATCACCAATCAGTCTCTCAGGATCATTGTGAAGCTATTAAGCCACGCCCTAGCAACCATTTAGAGCACCTTAGCAACAACTCCCATAGACTTCCATTGAAATAGATCAAAGGGATATCTCCGGATAGAAGTGTCATAGAAACATGAGGGTGGGCTCGTTTGACTTGGGCCAGCAAACAGCCAATCCTGAATCACCTCAACACTTACTGGCAACGCCCTAGCAACCATTGTAGAGCACCTTAGCAACCAAAATCCAAAGAGGGATATCTTCCATTCTGAATGTCATAGAGGCATGGGAGTTGTATTATATCATTCATACTGACAAGCAGCCTTTGGAGATTCATGATTGGCAGCTGCCAAGCCACTCCCTAGCAACCAAACAGAGTACCCAGCAACTATTTTGCAAGACCTATATCTCTGCATCAAAACATCGTATAGAGATGGGGGTTGGTTTATACATGCACATTGACTTTGGAGCTTCATGATTGGCAGCTGCCAAGCCACTCCCTAGCAACCAAACAGAGTACCCTAGCAACCGTTTTGCAAGACCTATATCTCTGCCTCAAAACATCGTATAGAGATGGGGGTTGGTTTAAACATTCACATTGACTTTATAGCTTCATGATTGGCAGCTGCCAAGCCACTCCCTAGCAACCAAACAGAGTACCCTAGCAACCATTTTGTAAGACGTACATCTCTGCATCAAAACATCGTATAGAGATGGGGGTTGGCTCTTTTTACTCATGCTAGCAAACATGACTTGCTACATGCTACACATGCTAGCAGAGAATAGCTACATGCTAATATTGATTAGTTAAGTGCTAAATCATGCCAAGAAAATGCTACAAATTTCATAGTAACCATCTGTGACAACTACCAACCATCTATACCAGAACATCCAAGCAACCTCCTAGCAGCACCCTAGCAACCACCTAGCAACCACCCAGAACACGCTAGCAACACCCTAGCAACCACCCAGAATACCCTAGCAACCGCCTAACAACACCATAGCAACCACCCAGAACACCCTAGCAACCACCCAGAATACCCTAGCAACTGCCTAACAACACCATAGCAACCACCCATAACACCCTAGCAATCACCCAGAACACCCTAGCAACCACCTAGCAACACCCTAGCAACCACTCAGAACACCCTAGCAACCGCCTAGCAACACCATAGCAACCACCCAGAACACCCTAGCAACCGCCTAGCAACACCCTAGCAACCACACAGAACACCCTAGCAACCACCTAGCAACACCCTAGCAACCACCCAGAACACCCTAGCAACCGAGCGAGCTTTTTGCCACTGCAAGCACCACTTCACATTTTCCTCTGGAAATGTACATTCTAGTGTTGTGAATACTATTCTCCAAGACAAAACTTTGGCACGCTACTCCTCCCGCATTTATTGTCGTAGATCCATGAATGTGGTGTCAAATCGACCCGGTCATTGAGGAGAGGTGTGCTATGACTTTTCTAAGCGATCGGTTGTACGATGTTCGTCTGGCGGGCGATAAATCGGCCGAAAAAAGTCCCATAGACTTAACATTGGCACCAAATTTGTGAGATCATATCTTTTGACCAGAAGGTCGTAGAAACTTGGGGTTGGGCTCTTTTGACTCGGCCTATCATGCAGCTAACAATTAGTGACATAATAACTTCATATTCATGCCCTAGCAACCACTTAGGGCAGCTTAGCAACCATAAAACAACATATTCAAGACATATCTCAGCTCCAGAAAATAGAAGAAACATGGATTTTGCCTTTTTTTGACTCAGACTGTCAACTAGTCTTTAAATATCATCTTATAAACTGTATAAGCACACCATAGCAACCATGTAGCCTAGTAACCACACAAAGACACGAATAAGCCATATCTCAGCCCCAGAACATCATACACACATGATTGTTGGCTCGTATGCAATCCTGTACCACACCCTAGCAACCGGGAGGTGAGTTTTGCCACTGCAAGCACCACTTCACATTTTCCTCTGGAAATGTACATTCTAGTGTTGTGAATACTATTCTCCAAGACAAAACTTTGGCACGCTACTCCTCCCGTATTTTTTGTCGTAGACCCATGAATGAGGTGTCAAATCGACCGGCTCATTTAGGAGAGGTGTGCTATGACTTTTCTAAGCGATCGGTTGTACGATGTTCGTCTGGCGGGCGATAAATCGGCCGAAAAAAGTCCCATAGACTTAACATTGGCACCAAATTTGTGAGATCATATCTTTTGACCAGAAGGTTGTAGAAACTTGGGGTTGGGCTCTTTTGACTCGGCCTATCATGCAGCTAACAATTAGTGACATAATAACTTCATATTCATGCCCTAGCAACCACTTAGGGCAGCTTAGCAACCATAAAACAACATATTCAAGACATATCTCAGCTCCAGAAAATAGAAGAAACATGGATTTTGCCTTTTTTTGACTCAGACTGTCAACTAGTCTTTAAATATCATCTTATAAACTGTATAAGCACACCATAGCAACCATGTAGGGTACCCTAGTAACCACACAAACACACGAATAAGCCATATCTCAGCCCCAGAACATCGTACACACATGATTGTTGGCTCGTATGCAATCCTGTACCACACCCTAGCAACCAAGCGAGCTTTTTGCCACTGCAAGCACCACTTCACATTTTCCTCTGGAAATGTACATTCTAGTGTTGTGAATACTATTCTCCAAGACAAAACTTTGGCACGCTACTCCTCCCGCATTTATTGTCGTAGATCCATGAATGTGGTGTCAAATCGACCCGGTCATTGAGGAGAGGTGTGCTATGACTTTTCTAAGCGATCGGTTGTACGATGTTCGTCTGGCGGGCGATAAATCGGCCGAAAAAAGTCCCATAGACTTAACATTGGCACCAAATTTGTGAGATCATATCTTTTGACCAGAAGGTCATAGAGACTTGGGGTTGGGCTCTTCTCACTCGGCCTATCATGCAGCCAACAAGTAGTGACATACTAACTTCATATTCACGCCCTAGTAACCACTTAGGGCAGCCTAGCAACCATATAACAACATATTAAAGCCATATCTCAGCTCCAGAAAATGGAAGAAACATGGAGTTTGCCTTTTTTGACTCAGACTGTCAACTAGTCTTTAATTATAATCTCATACACTGTATAAACACACCATAGCAACCATATAGAGTACCCTAGTAACCACCTGAACACATGAATGAGCCATATCTCAGCTGAATAAGCCATATCTCATCACAAAAACATCGTACAGACGTGTTTGGTGTCTCGTATGCAAAAATGTGCCACACTCTAGCAACCGAGCGAGCTTTTTGCCACTGCAAGCACCACTTCACATTTTCGTCTGGAAATGTACGTTCTAGTTATTATTATTCTTCTTACTCAAAATTTTCTGACTGCTACTCCTCCTAGAGCTTTAACTCTACAAACTCCAAACTCGGGTCAGACCTTCAGACTGTTCTGACTCGAGTTGCTATATCTTTTTAGACTGATTCGACTTTCAGATTTCTTAAAAATTAATATTAAAAATCATAAAAATCCCATTGACTTTCATTGCAGCATGGTCAAATTGAGCCAAGACTACGGTGGCCCAATAGCGTACAACAAAAACTCAAATCTAAATTCCCTGAAGCCCTAGACTCAATTAAACTACCATTCTATAAGAACTAATGAACTAATGAACTATCTATCTATCTATCTATCTATCTATCTATCTATCTATCTATCTATCTATCTATCTATCTATCTATCTATCTATCTATCTATCTATCTATCTATCTATCTGTCTGTCTATCTATCTATCTATCTATCTATCTATCTATCTATCTTTCTTTCTTTCTTTCTTTCTTTCTAACTAATCTATCCATCTTTCTTTCTAACAAATCTATCCATCTTTCTTTCTAACAAATCTATCCATCTTTCTTTCTAACAAATCTATCCATCTTTCTTTCTAACAAATCTATCCATCTTTCTTTCTAACAAATCTATCCATCTTTCTTTCTACCTAATCTATCCATCTTTCTTTCTACCTAACTAATCTATCCATCTTTCTTTCTAACAAATCTATCCATCTTTCTTTCTAACAAATCTATCCATCTTTCTTTCTAACTAATCTATACATCTTTATTTCTAACAAATCTATCCATCTTTCTTTCTAACAAATCTATCCATCTTTCTTTCTAACAAATCTATCCATCTTTCTTTCTACCTAATCTATCCATCTTTCTTTCTACCTAACTAATCTATCCATCTTTCTTTCTAACAAATCTATCCATCTTTCTTTCTAACAAATCTATCCATCTTTCTTTCCAACTAATCTATCCATCTTTCTTTCTAACAAATCTATCCATCTTTCTTTCTAACTATTCTATCCATCTTTCTTTCTACCTAATCTATCCATCTTTCTTTCTACCTAATCTATCCATCTTTCTTTCTAACTAATCTATCCATCTTTCTTTCTAACTAATCTATCGTTCTTTCTTTCTAACTAATCTATCCATCTTTCTTTCTAACAAATCTATCCATCTTTCTTTCTAACTAATCTATCCATCTTTCTTTCTAACTAATCTATCCTTCTTTCTTTCTACCTAACTAATCTATCCATCTTTCTTTCTAACAAATCTATCCATCTTTCTTTCTAACAAATCTATCCATCTTTCTTTCTAACAAATCTATCCATCTTTCTTTCTAACTAATCTATCCATCTTTCTTTCTACCTCACTAATCTATCCATCTTTCTTTCTAACAAATCTATCCATCTTTCTTTCTAACTAATCTATCCATCTTTCTTTCTAACTAATCTATCCTTCTTTCTTTCTACCTAACTAATCTATCCATCTTTCTTTCTAACAAATCTATCCATCTTTCTTTCTAACTAATCTATCCATCTTTCTTTCTAACAAATCTATCCATCTTTCTTTCTAACTAATCTATCCATCTTTCTTTCTAACTAATCTATCCATCTTTCTTTCTAGCAAATCTATCCATCTTTCTTTCTACTTAACTAATCTATCATTCTCTCTTTCTACCTAACTAATCTATCCATCTTTCTTTCTACTTAACTAATCTATCCATCTTTCTTTCTAACAAATCTATCCATCTTTCTTTCTAACTAATCTTTCCATCTTTCTTTCTAACTAATCTATCCATCTTTCTTTCTACTTAACTAATCTATCATTCTCTCTTTCTACCTAACTAATCTATCCATCTTTCTTTCTAACAAATCTATCCATCTTTCTTTTAACAAATCTATCCATATTTCTTTCTATCAAATCTATCCATATTTCTTTCTAACAAATCTATCGTTCTTTCTTTCTAACAAATCTATCCATCTTTCTTTCTAACAAATCTATCCATCTTTCTTTCTAACAAATCTATCCATCTTTCTTTCTAACTAATCTATGCATCTTTCTTTCTAACAATTCTTTCTTTCACTTTCTTTCTTTCTTTCTTTCTTTCTTTCTTTCTTTCTTTCTTTCTAACAATTCTATCTTTCTTTCTTTCTTTCTTTCTAACAATTCCATCTTTCTTTCTTTCTTTCAAACAAATCTTTTTCTTTCTTTCTTTCTTTCTTTCTTTCTTTCTTGCTTTATGCTAATCATGTTAGCTTCTTGCTAAAATCATGTTAGCATGATGCTAGCTACATGCTAAACATGCTAGCTTCTTGCTAAAAACATGCTAGCATGATGCTAGCAACATGCCAATCATGCTAGCATGATGCTAGCTACATGCTAATCATGTTAGCTTCTTGCTAAAAACATGCTAGCATGATGCTAGCAACATGCTAATCATGCTAGCATGATGCTAGCTACATGCTAATCATGCTAGCTTCTTGCTAAAAACATGCTAGCATGATGCTAGCAACATGCTAATCATGTTAGCATGATGCTAGCTACATGCTAATCATGCTAGCTTCTTGCTAAAAACATGCTAGCATGATGCTAGCAACATGCTAATCATGTTATTATGATGCTAACTACATGCTAATCATGCTAGCATGATGCTAGCTACATGCTAATCATGCTAGCTTCTTGCTAAAAACATGCTAGCATGATGCTAGCAACATGCTAATCATGTTATTATGATGCTAACTACATGCTAATCATGCTAGCATGATGCTAGCTACATGCTAATCCTGCTAGCTTCTTGCTAAAAACATGCTAGAATGATGCTAGCAACATGCTAATCATGTTATTATGATGCTAGCTACATGCTAATCATGCTAGCATGATGCTAGCTACATGTTAATCATGCTAGCTTCTTGCTAGCAACATGCTAATCATGCTAGCATGATGCTAGCTACATGCTAATCATGCTAGCTTCTTCCTAAAAACATGTTAGCATGATGCTAGCAACATGCTAATCATGCTATTATGATGTTAGCTACATGCTAGTCATGCTAGCTTCTTGCTAAAAACATGCTAATCATGCTAGCTTGATGCTAGCTACATGCTAATCATATTAGCTTCTTGCTAAAAACATGCTAGCATAATGCTAGCAACATGCTAATCATGCTATTATGATGTTAGCTACATGCTAATAATGCTAGCTTCTTGCTAAAAACATGCTAGCATGATGCTAGCAACATGCTAATCATGCTAATATGATGTTAGCTACATGCTAGTCATGCTAGCTTCTTGCTAACAACATGCTAATCATGCTAGCTTTATGCTAGCTACATGCTAATGATGTTAGCTTCTTGCTAAAAACATGTTAGCATAATGCTAACAACATGCTAATAATGTTATTATGATGCTAGCTACATGCTAATCATGGTAGCATGATGCTAGCTACATGCTAATCATGCTAGCTTCTTGCTAAAAACATGCTAACATGATGCTAGCAACATGCTAATCATGCTAGCATGATGCTAGCTACATGCTAATCATTCTAGCTTCTTTTGCTAAAACATGCTAGCAACATGCTAATCATGTTAGCATGATGGTAGCTACATGCTAGTCATGCTAGCTTCTTGATAAAAACACGTTAGCATGATGCTAGCAACATGCTAATCATGCTATTATGATGCTAGCTACATGCTAATCATGCTAACAACATGCTAATCATCTTAACTACATGCTAATCAAATTAGCATCAAGCTAGCTACATGCTAATCATGTTAGCTTCTTGCCAAAAACATCTATCTATCTATCTATCTATCTATCTATCTATCTATCTATCTATCTATCTATCTATCTATCTATCCATCTATCTATCTATCTTTCTAACTAATCTATCCATCTTTCTTTCTTTCTTTCTAATCTATCTTTAAAACTTCATTCAAACTTCAAAACTTCAAACGCTCTGGTCCGGCTTTCTCAAGCCAACTTAAAGTTTGTGTCATCAAACTTTTTTTTCTAGTTCAGAATTAAAACCAAACCTGTATGGAACAACAAAATGTCTGTTTTGTTGTTTATTGTTCTGGACAACTACATTGACTAGTATGGACAAAAACAGTCAACACTTTCTTCAAAATATCTTTTGTGTTCCGAGGTAGACGGAAAGCCATAAGGTTTTTAGAATGAGGTTGAGTAAATGATGAAAGAACATTAATTTTCGGTGAACTGATCCTTTAAGGGCCACGTTGAATGCTTGTCGCAAATGGGTGAACAGATGCCAATGATGAGCCAGCGAAAACTGTCCTGGCATCACAATGGCCTATGCAGCATAATTTACCCCTATCCTCCAGCAGCTCATTAAATTGTGCTTATTGCATGAAGCTGAAATGATCCATTAATATGAGGCAAAGACGTCATAGTAAATTGCAGTTTCGTGAGCTTTTGTAACACTTACAGCACAACCACTGCAGTTTACGTCCTCTCCTGGACAGCGGCACCCTGCGTTTCATCCGTTCATCACTATTCAGTCATGTTTGCTGCAGCTTGGGTGACCTTTAATTAACTGTGACTTTCAACATTGTAACAATTATGCCTTGCGCACGCCTGACTGGCTTCCATTTACTACAGAGAAGCTTTGTTATGACTGTTTATAATTAAGAATGTGGAGGCTGTTGAGATATTGTAGTTATCATTAATTGGGAGAGCGCATGTATGAGGAGTATGTAATTGTCGAAGGTTGGCTTGCTCTGTATGGAGAGCTCGAGCATCCATGCTGTTACGATAGTGGCATTTCATGCTCTTTGGACGTAGGACATTTTGTGTGCTATCGCCATTCTCAAAGCTCCTCCAGCTGAGTGTGTGAATGACAAGAGATCGTTCTGGAGGAGTGTGTTTCTGCGTGAGAAAGAGACTAAGAGCGAAAGCCCGGGTGGGATGAGTGCATTTGAGGAGCTGATTGTAATTTGCAGTTTCCACAGCAAAAAAAAATTGCTTTAACTATGAGAATGGGGAAGTTGGCTAAATAAATTCAATTAAATGAACACTCCTTTTATTATTTTAAACGGTAAACAATTATCCAGTTAAATTTATGTAAAAATAAATAAATAAATCTATTTCACCATAAAAGAACAATGTGACACTAGCTATCTTTCCATCAACCAATTTTTATGCGCGTTTTGGGATATCGCTTTAAAAAACACTGAAAGATGTGCACAAATAAAATACGCTCAATTGAGGTTGATCCTACTTGAAACAAATTTACCAAATAAATCCCTTGATGCACCACAAAACACTTGTTATGATTACTAACAGAAATAAGAAAAGAAACAACTATTTATCACACAGGTATGTTACAGGGATTTTAGGGACATCCTTTTACTGTTTTCCAACATGAAAGATAGTTTCACATAGTTTTTTTTACTTTCAAAAACAATACATTTTACAGTATTTTACAGTAAAATTACATACAGTGAGACGTTAAAGGATTAGTTCACTTTTGAAAAAACTTTTGCTGATAATTTACTCACCCCCATGTCATCCAAGATGTCCATGTCTTTCTTTCCTCAGTCGAAAAGAAATTTAGGTTTTTGATGAAAACATTCCAGGATTTTTCTCCATATAATGGACTTCAATGGGAACCGGATGGTTCAAGGTCCAAAAGACAGTTAATAACTGTTTCAGATGCAGCTTCAAATGTCTTTAAACGATATCAGACGATGAATAAGGGTCTTATCATGCGAAACGATCGGTTATTTCAAAACTTATTCCAAAAATGTAACTTTTCTAAGGACAAATGCTAGCCTTGCTATATTCTCTGAGGCGCGTTTGCAACGTCACGTATTACGTAATTACGTTCAAAAGGTCACGGGCGACGTAGCCGAAAGTACAGTCAGTGTTTACAAGTTGAACGTATAGGTTAAACGTGCAAACTAGCTCAAACACCGTTTACAAAAAAAGGAATTAAAAGGAAAAACAACGATGTCGGACGATTTTGATTCTGTACGTCCGGCTACGTCGCCCGTGACCTTTTGAACGTAATTACGTATTACGTGACGTTACAAACGCGCCTCAGAGAATATAGCAAGGCTAGCATTTGTCCTTAGAAAAGTTACATTTTTGGAATAAGTTTTGAAATAACCGATCGTTTCGCATGATAAGACCCTTATTCATCGTCTGATATCGTTTAAAGACATTTGAAGCTGCACTGAAACTGTTATTAACACTATCTTTTGGACCTTGAACCATCCGGTTCCCATTGAAGTGCATTATATGGAGAAAAATCCTGAAAATGTTTTCATCAAAAACCTAAATTTCTTTTCGACTGAGGAAAGAAAGACATGGACATCTTGGATGACATGGGGGTGAGTAAATTATCAGCAAAAGTTTTTTCAAAAGTGAACTAATCCTTTAAATCATTTAGAGTTTTTCACTGCAAAAATGGTAAAATTAACGTTTTTACTGTAGCATTTTTACAGTATTTTTTCTGCAAGAATTGCTAAACTACAGTTTTACAGACTTGTATTTGTTGCCTCTGATTGAAAAAATGTGCTTATGGCTATATTTATTTAAAATAAATATCACTTGCTCTTGCTTCTAATGATTGCTGTTGTTCACTGTTGCTCAAATATTTTACGCCACTGTATTTTATTTTCACAATATTTTGTGTATTTCAAATATTTTACGCCACTGTTTGACATTTTGGTCAAACAGATGGACATTTAGTGGGCACCTAAAAATAGAAGTTGCACATCCTTCCTATTCTCTTTCAAAACCAACCTCACATTCCACTAATTATCCCTTCCTTCCCTTTTCATCCATTCAAATCTTTAATCGTCACCATATATTTTTCATCTTAACACATTTTTTATTATATCCATAATAAAGCCATATCCTCTACTATTCCTATCTTTTCTCATGTGCTTTATTGGTGTCTTCTGTTCTAATATATTCCCGGTCTATACCAATATTTTAAATGTAGGATGTTAGAAGTTATTTTACTCGTATGCAGGACAGTACCATCAATATTACATTCATTCCCTTAGAACAGCTACTTGCAGAAGGAATCTTTACTGGCTGGTTTCCAAGACAAAAACAGTCTCCTACACTTTGTTTGCTCATTCATATACCTATTCACTTTTCCCTGGATAGATTTCCACATTTATAATGCAGTGAATGAAAATGAATGAGCAAATTTTGGACAGTGCTGTAAATACAGTGTGCAGTAGAACGTTCTGGAGCTGTCATGGAAATATATATACCGTTCAAAAGTTTGGGGTTGGTAAAATTTTTGTATGCTTTTAAAGAAGTATCTTACGCTCATCAAGGCTACATGTATTATTAAAATTACAGTGAAAACAGTAATATTGTGAAATATTATTACAATTTAAAATAACTTTTGTACTTTAATATAATTTAAAATGTAATGTATTCTCTTAAGTGTCACAAGATCCTTCAGAAATCATTGTAAATGCTTACTAGGTGCCAGTGGTGTTCTGCGAGTTTTCTCTTGGGGGTGCTTAACAGTTCAGTGGGGGTGCTAAGCATTGGCGTAGTTTCAAATCTCAGCCTGGGGGAGGATAGACCAAGTCAGTCGCATTTTAATCACATTTTACCTTTTCTATAGTAAACCTTTTCTATAGTAAACTTTTGATAGAAACTATCTTTGGAAAAAGGATATGTGAAGTGTAATTTAATTGTTTAGTTGGTCTCGCGTCCCATTGAATAACATGGGGATGCGGGGGTTATGAGCTATACTAGGACCGGTCACAGGGGGGCGATCGAGACGTTTTTGCTTCAGTTTTGAGGGCTTGTGCAGCACGCTTGACCAAAACCCACATTTGTGAAAACGGCCATGGCAACGTATGACGTGTTCAGTCTATATGTGCATAGTGTTTCTTCACAATGCAGCATCGCCAACTACTGGCCTGGCATGAACAATACAGTGTTTTCATCGTTATGACAACATTGTTGTCTGTAAGCGAAAAAAGCAAATGAAAAACTTTTTTGTTGTTAATACATCGGCGTCGTGGAAACATACTCGTAAACGCGAACAAACGAGATTTCACCAACGTGAATGCAGCATGTGAGCACAGCAGTGTTGTAGTACTCGAGACTCGGACTCGTCTCGGACTCGGTCTCGAGACCATATTTAATGGTCTTGGTCTTGTCATGGACTCGTGTCCATTTGGACTCGGAATTGACTCGTACTCGAACATTTTTTTTTTTTTAGGACTCGGAATTATTCCCGAGTCCACTCGAGTTCAATTCAAAATATTTTCATGATTATTAATGTATGTTAATAAAATAATTCTTTTAATTGATTGACACGCCCAGTGATTGGCGATTTTCTAGTGCGCAACTGCGCATGACAAATTGTAATAAAATTACTTTTAACACCACCTACTATGTGGCCTTTTTACCCTAAACTGATCATATTTTTTAAACTCTAAGTAAATTCAGAAGAAAAAAAAAAGGATTTCTCTAAGTAAATAAAAGTAAATTAGGTAATCAACCCTCACTGGTCTCGGTCTCGACTCGGACTCGACCGTCTCTGGTCTCGGACTCGACTCTCGAGTGAGGTGGTCTCGACTACAACACTGGAGCACAGTAAACAAACAATATTTCCTAGTATACAACTGCGCAAAAATCAAATGAGAAAAATATACAATAGTATGAACTATGATGAAAACACTGTATTATGACACAGCTTTCTAAATTAAATAGAGAATTGGGTTTTTATATTGATGTGGGACAAAAGTATACTTGCGCACTTTGGACTGGTCTTTTATTTAAATCCAAATGAGTTCAAAAGTAGGATCCATCTGTCCAAGCTGTTTCACACATAGTGTTTCCATTAAAGCAGAAGAAAAAAGTATACATTTTATTTTGTTTGCCCAGGGCAGTGTCCCAGCTGAGGGCTTGCCCGATCCTGCAGAGTGTGTGTGTGTGTGTGTGTGTTCGTGCCTCAACTCATCTGTCCTAATGTCATCCAAACCGTCTGCTTCTCATCAAATCTGGCTGAGCTGCCATCTTCAATTCAGGCTTAGCGCCTCAGCGTGTCTCTCTGGCTCTTGTGGGCTCAAGTCTCTTCTCTGTACTGGCAGAGTATGAAAACACTCACTACAATTCAGGAGGTCTCACTCAACCTTCGCATAATAGTTACACCTGGTTTGAATGAAGCAAATTCAGACAGCTCAGAGAACTCACACAGTTTCAGCTTCATGAAAAACAATTCCAGTATCATTTGATGCATATGTGATAGTTTTGAGCAGAGATATTCAAATATCAAAGCTCTGGGGCAGAGCAAAAATTGTGAAATTTAAGCATGTTAATAAATCTTACAAATTAACTCATTAAAATAATGAAATATTTTACAATTCATGTTTGTTGGGGTCAAATATCATTAGAATGCATACCAAAAGATAAGAGCAACTTTAACAAGACTTTAGATATACAAAGACAGTGCACTCATTTAACTTATGATTGGTAAAAAGTGCAACGGCTCATCAAAAAGAGCCAATCACCAACTGGTAAAGTCATTGGGTCAAATCTAGCTGCTGTTAGAAACTCCAGTTGATATTTTTTAATGCTATTTTGCAATAAACAGTATTTATGGGACAGTTCATGTCAGATTTAGTTGATTTCACTCATCAACATAAGTTATAAAAGCTGTCACTGGGGCAGTAATATGTACCATTTAGGTACTAATACACTTTAGTTTAGTTTCATACTGCCCCAGTGTCAGCTTTAGTACCTTTTTTTTTCTGAGAGGGTTGAAAGATGTTATTTAAATGTGAGTTCGCCAAGCAGTTTTTGAGATTGGTTTTGGATGCCCGATATAGCTGCCCGAGGCATTGCAAATATGGCAGACGACTTTCTTTGAAAAGCACATTGTATTACAGCTAGAACAGTTAGGTAAGAAGAATGTGTTAAAGAAATGGGAAAGGATAATAGGTTAATTTAGAAATTACTATAATTTTTATTCATCATCATCAGGGTCTCTGGGAGTCAAATTCAAAAGAGCATGATTCATAAATGATTAAAGTATGGCAATTTCTCAGTGGTGCACTCAAATAATAAGTAAACTTAGAAGTTTAAAACAACAGAGGAGAAATTTCCATTGTCACATATCTTCCACAAAGCAGCTAAATTAAACAGTTTGAGATTTAAGTATGCACTAATAGACTAATACGCTAATAGAGCATAGAGTAACACTTTACAATAAGGTTCATTTGTTAACATTAGTTAATATTAACTTATAATTGACTGCACTTATAAAGCATTTTTTCATTGTAATGTTAATTTCAACATTTACTAATACTTTATTAAAATCTTGTTAGCATTAGTTAATGCACTAACATGAACAAGCTGAAAAGCTGTTTTTTTGTACTAACGTTAACAAATATACAGTATATATAAATTGGGATAATTCACTCAAAAATGAAAATTATGTCATTATTGTCATTCCAAGCCTGTGTGCATTTGTTTTTTTTGTTGTTTTTTTTCCCAAGTAGTTCCTCACACAAAGCTATTGTATACAGTAACTTAAGATAGTGTGTGGACTAATGTAACTGTATGGACTAAAAAAAATTACAGTATGCAGGTTTAGAAACAAATGTCAGGATGTTAGTTTTTGGATGAACTAGGGGGCAATAAATAGAGCGCCTATATAAATGACTTCCTTGTTCCAGAAGTCCAGTCGTGACATGATATTGTTTTGTTTGGGAAAGACTGCTGATAAAAACTGCACTTGTAGTAGTCTAGTGGTAAGCTCCGGGTTGTTCATGCAAACATTGTGGTTTTGATGAGATCTACAGGGTCAAAGTCAACCTTTTCCCAATTGTACTGTGTGAGGCTTTGCCTCAGAACACCCCTGAGAACTGACTGAACGAATAGCATCTACTGAAACCTGCTGAACGAGCCAGAATATAAGACAGAAAAGTGTCAAAACATCTAATCACAGTTTGTTTGTAAGCTTGGTATCTTGTAAACCAAACTTTGTTTTCCAGGGGAGTGATACAACTTGATCAAAACACAAGCTGTGTAAGAGCAACCGGGCCAAATAAACACATTCCCAGGGCCCTCAGACTCCAAGGGCCCCCCTCACACACTTAAACCCAAACAACAATATCAAAAAGTATGGAGTATGATCTTCTTTGTTAGAAAATCACCAATACTATGATAAACAGTTAAGTCATCGCTCAGCTGAAGTCGGTTCAGTGTTCATATGCATCATTCCGTTGAGGGTTGTCAATGGTTTGTAAGTGCCATAGACTACTAAAACTAAATGTCATAATTTACTTTCCCTCATCGTGTCATTCCAAATGTGTATGACTTTATTTCTCCTTTGGAACATGAAAGATGATGTTAGAAACCAAACAGCTTGAATTCAATAGAATTGTATGGACAAATCATCTCAGTTTGAAGTGAAACTCTTTGGTTACCAACAGAAAAGAAAGTCATACTGGTTTGGAACAACATGAGGGTGATGATGTAAATGATTAGAGAACGTTCATTTTTGGATGAACTATCCATTAACCTTGAAAGACTGGGGAAAAAAACTGGCTAACATCAAAATTTAATTCTTTGTCAAACTTTTTCAGGTGTTAATTGATTAAATAACCTGATTCTCATATTTCCACCATTCAGTGCATTATCTAACCTGAAGGAGATCAGCCATTACAACTATGAGGCCCAACTGATATTTTAATGTCCAAAGCCTCATTCCCATATTTAATCATCCTCTTCGCATTCATCTGCTAATGCATTGTTATCTTGGTGGGTCAGATTTGTAATTATTTTCAAACTAGCTCAAGATAAACAATTAACTGCTGCTGTGGCCTGATATAGAAGCTAAACAGCACTGGAGGCTTTATCGGTTTGGTCACGGTTCGAGGAGAGCGGTGTCTGGCCATGAAGGCCTCCTTTTGTGACTGAGGCTATTTGTCATTCAATTTGACTCCATTCTATTCGGAAAACAGCAGGCTAGAAATTGGTGTAACAATGAGGCCTGGATCGCAAACCTACAAGATTCTCCAGCAGACCTTCTTGAACACAAGTCTGTATTTAAATATCGCAATGCTTTTCTATTACAAATTACAAATAACACAGACTACTCGCACATCTGAAATACACTCATTTTAGGATCGACTTTTGTGAAAGGATGACCGGCTCCGTACAAAAGCTAAATGTATTTATTCAAATAATGAAGCAAAATGGATGTTTCATTTTTCAATTCACCATAGAAAGACAAAACATGTCTGGGAGAGTAGAGAGGTTGTAGACGAAGAAAAAACAAGATTCCAGATAAATAATTTATTATGACGTTATGTAGGTGAATCTCAAGAAAACATGTTTCAGTCAATAAAAACAGTGGAGAAAAAAAAAGTAAATGATGTTTTGGATTTAATACCTATTTTAGGACCTTTAATGCATTTTGCAAATAAATACATTATTATTATCATTTTTACACTAATGAAAATGAGATTTTTTAGCATTATTATAATAAAAATGTGAGCTTAATTAATTAGCATGACAATTAATTTTAATTTGCCTAAAAAAAATGACTTTTTTATCTGCATTTATTTGTTTTATTGTGAGGTAAAATATGACCTGGATGACATTGAGATAAAAAGGCTCGAAATCATGTTCAGTTCATATGCGTTTCAAGTCATAATAACACTGCAGCAAAAAGAAGTGGTGCATCAAAATAGCCTGTAACCAAATGCAAATAATATGTATCTTTCTAGCATATTTCACCTCTCAGGGACTAAATACATCTGAACTCAGATCACCTTACTCC
>NW_024121291.1:194866-216024 GCF_016745375.1 Pimephales promelas | reverse complement strand
ACACCCGGTAGAAAGTAACACGATTAAGTTACAGCAATAAAGTCCAGCAAGAAAAAGTTTCTTCATTCGAAAATATAGACCTTTAGACCTTTATCTTAAAGATCCAGTATAATAGGATTACCATTGAATCATTGAAGATCGTTTCATAATCATTGACTGTAACCGAATGTGACGTGCTGTTTGAAATGCTGAATGGAGAATGACTGACAGGCGCAGAGAGGGAAAAGTTTGTGTTCTTGAATTTAATGACTTAAATATTAATTTCTATATCACATAATAGCTTCAGAACACTAATAATACAGTACACAAAAACTTTATGGTACTTTAGAAAGTTTTTGTGCTTTGTGCCTAACAAGAAGTATATGCACAATATAGATTTGATCAGCCTCGTCAAAAGATTGGCAGTGTCAGAGCGATACCGATCCTGAGTATCTAATCGGCGCACTTCTTTTCAACGTCAAATTGAAATTGAAATTGCTTGAAACTCAACAGATACATCACATTTATTAGCCAGTAGACGTGCAAGTTTCAGAAACGGGCATGTGCAAGGACTAATATAGCGCCACCTTTGACAAAAGTGGGGTTTAGTTTATCTACAGTTACAAAAATCGGTATATACATTGTACTCCTCAAGCCGGACAACTTTCTAATACATAGTCATTAGCTCGGACAAGAGGAAGTCAGATATTTTGGTTTGAATATGGTGAGCCTCTCTCTGAGCCTACGTCCCTGTATGGCAAGCCCTTTTAACATTTAAAAGCTAAGTTTGCCTGTCCGGAATTAACATTGTAGATATCAACAACGTCTTTCTGTCTATTCGTAATTACATTTTGGATAGTTTGTATTATCATTTAAGATATCTGTAACATAATTGTGACTAGTCGAAATGACAGAGTATGGCAAGCCGTTTTAACATTTAATCATAAAAGGGCCAAAGCCTTCGGCACCGCTACCCGGGTGCCTTTAGGTAACTAAAGGAACCGGGGTTGCGGTGCCACCGGCTTGGGCCCGCCATCGCTGCTCGCAGCTATATTTATTTCGAAGGCCCTATTAGGATTATTATTTTATTATTATTATTATTATTTTTATACGACTATTCGGCACTTTTGGGGCCCTTAACATGCTCAAAAACTCTTGAAACTTTGCACACGGGTCAGAACCCGCGGCCATCAGAGCCGGGCTGAAGCTGGTACCTGGGCGTGGCAGGGGGGCTCGTCAGCGCCCCCTGGAACGGGGTCCGAACACTTGGTCCATAAATCAAACACGCTTGCATGTAATAATATGAAACTCGGTACACATGTTGATCTCATCGTTTCATCTATACCTCGCGCTTTTACTTTTTACCCCAGCCAAACAGGAAGTCGGCTATTGAGGTTTGTTTGTAAAACGCTCGCAATGGAATTTTAATACTCCTCCTAGAGCTTTGATCCAAATTCGACGAAACTCGGTCAGCGTGAAGTCAAGACATTGAGGATGAAAGTTTGCGAGGGGATTTTTGATATCTCGAACGGTTTGTCCGTGGCGAGGAAACGAAATCATGGCGAGAAACGTGAAACAGGATGTGTGTTATAACTTCAGCATACATTAACTGATCTTGATGAAACTTCAGCAGTGTTTTCGCTGTAAGAGACCGATCACATGGATGTGACTATTGTGAGTCAAAGTTATAGCGCCACCAACTGGCAGCAGGAAGTGTGTCACTTTCAAAATGCTTAGATATCACCCTTTTATTTTTACCCGATTTGCTTCAAACTTCATATGTATAATGTAAACATACGGCAGATGTAGACCTGTGAATGGATTCTTGATATCTTTGAAACTGTTGCCGTGGCGACGCATCAAACTTTACCCTTCTTTTAGGATGCTTTTAGGATGCTTTTGAGACCCTTAGCATGCTTCAAATTGCATGAAACTCGACAGACACATCACATTTATTAGCCAGTAGACATGTGCAAAGTTGCAGAAACGGGCGTGGTGAGGGCTCAGTAGCGCCACCTTTTGACAAAAGTGGGGTGGTTAGTTTTAACTAGAGTTACAAAAATTGGTATGTATATTGTACTCCTCGAGCCGGACAACTTTCTAATTGACACTCATTAGCTAGGACCCACAGAAAGTCAGATATGTTTGTTTGAATGTAGAGAAAATCTCAGAATTTTGCCAGTCTCTCAGTGTCCCTCTGTGTGAGTGAGAGGAGGGGCGCCTGTCAGGTTAATTTTAACCCTTTATTTGCTGTGTGCGACTTCTCTGGCATTTTCGGGGGCCTTAACATCCTCGAAAACTCTTGAAACTTTGCACACGGGTCAGAACCCATGGCCATCAGGGCCGGGCTGAAGCTGGTAACCGGGCGTGGCAGGGCGGCTCGACAGCGCCCCCTGGACTGGGATTCGAACATTTGTCCATAAATCAAACACACTTGCATGAATTAATATGAAACTCGGTACAATTATAGATCACATCAGGCCAAACAACTTTCGTGCTCTAAGTTTTATGACAGTTCAAATGGAAGTTATTTATGAATTATGAATTATGGGTTGTTTGAATAATTGTCCTAGGAGAAATACATCAAATCACAATGCATGTGTTTACCAATCACAACCAAACTCGGTGTGCATGAAGTCAAGACATTGAGGATGCTCAATTCCGGACGGATTTTTGATATCTCGAACGGTCTGGCCGTGGCGAGGAAATGAATTTTATGACTAAAAAAGGACACATAAAGTGTGTTATAACTTTGCTCAATTTACCTACAGTTACAAAACTTACCACGTATATTGTTCTCGTCAAGCCGATCAACTTTCCAATTTAAAGTCATTCGCTCTGAGCAACAGAAAGTCAGATATTGTAGTTTGAATGGATTTATTTCCCCTGCGATTCTCTCTCTCTCTCTCTCTCTCTCTCTCTCTCTCTCTCTCTCTCTGTGTGTGTGTGTGTGGTGTGTGTGTGTGTCTGTGTGGGGAGGGGAGGGCTGTTGTCTGTGTTTATGTGTGTGTGTGTGTGCTGGCTGCGATTTTTCCTACAAGTCCTTGTCTCTAAGTCCTTGTCTTTTTGCATAACAATTTTGCATAACAATATTTTTAAATGACAAAATAGGCATATAACCCCCATCTTTTAAATGTATAGTTTGCTTTAAATAAAAGTAAGATTGTATTTGTAATTGAAGTTGAATGAATTTAAAATTCATGTGCTATATTTCAATATATTTGTTTTCCTTAAGATTTTAAAACACTAACTTCATTCTTATCTGAATTACAAATATTTGTTTCTGTATAAAATAATACTCTGACTAAAAACACATTTGATGTTTTTTTTTTTTGGATTTTTATTTACATGTATTTATGTGTGTGTGTGTGTGTGTGTGTGTGTGTGTGTGTGTGTGTATAAAGTGCAGGGTTTTTTTAGATAAAGTAGAATTTCTATAACTATGTGTTGAACTAATAAATCACTCTTGTGTGTGTTAAACACAATCTACTTAATACAGACAACTTCATTATAAAGATAAATAACAAATCCAAAAAATATATGATTATAATCTATGACAAAAAAAGCCATTACAAACTATATTAATGGAAAATACACATTGCTCTTTGTATTGTTGTAAAATATTCATGAAAAACAAGATAACAAAAATCAAAAAGATAAATTATTTTAGATATAGCCATGTTTTAAATGTATAGCAGAGATGTTAATTGAGGCAGCAACATACAAACTTTCTAGAACAACATGGACCTGAATAGCTGGTTTTTATGGAGGACAGTGAAGAGGAAGAGGGTGCAAATCAAACAGCTCATTCTCAGACTACACAGCAAACAGCTTAAGTTTTTAGTGCTTTGTTTGAGGTTTTTAGTGCTCTGTCCTATCTATTATCAACATATAATAGATGGAACAGAACAAGAAAGGCAATTAATAATCTGTCATTGCGTCACTGCATTATGATATGAAAGGCTCAGTACAGTGTGGCACAAAACGCTTATGCGCATCCCGAGTGGAGAATGATGCGCTTAAAGCCACATGGAGTTACAGCGCACAGCGCATCGAGTCCGCATTGATGCAAGCTCTACAATACACTTCTTTTTGATAGTCAAAGCGGGGGTTACGTTTTTACACGTCGTACAGAATAACCCTAAAGGCACCAAGGTGGCGGTGCCACCGGCTTTATATTAAATATAAATATAGCTGTGAGCAGCGATAAAGGGCCAAAGCCGGCGGTACCACCATCCCGGTGCCTTTGGGTAACTAAAGGCATCGGGGTTGCGGTGCCACCGGCTTGGGCCCGCAATCGCTGCTCGCAGCTATATTTATTCTTTATATTATTATTATTTTGCTACCTTTTGGGCACTTTTGGGGCCCTTAACGTGCTCGAAAACTCTTGAAACTTTGCACACGGGTCAGAACCCGCGGCCATCAGAGCCGGGCTGAAGATGGTACCCGGGCGTGGCAGGGCAGCTCGTCAGCGCCCCCTGGAACGGGGTCCGAACACTTGGTCCATAACTCAAACACGCTTGTATGTAATAATATGAAACTCGGTACACATGTTGATCTCATCGTTTCATCTATACCTCGCGCTCTTACTTTTTACCCCAGCCCAACAGGAAGTCGGCTATTGAGGTTTGTTTGTAAAACGCTCGCAATGGAATGTCAAATACTCCTCCTAGAGCTTTGATCCACATTCGACGAAACTCGGTCAGCGTGAAGTCAAGACATTGAGGATGAAAGTTTGCGAGGGGATTTTTTATATCTCGAACGGTTTGTCCGTGGCGAGGAAACGAAATCATGGCGAGAAACGTGAAACAGGAAGTGTGTTATAACTTCAGCATACATTAACTGATCTTGATGAAACTTCAGCAGTGTGTTCGCTGTAAGAGGACGATCACATGGATGTGACTATTGTGAGTCAAAGTTATAGCGCCACCAACTGGCAGCAGGAAGTGTGTCACTTTCAAAATGCTTAGATATCACCCTTTTATTTTTACCCGATTTGCTTCAAACTTCATATGTATAATGTAAACATACGGCAGATGTAGACCTGTGAATGGATTCTTGATATCTTTGAAACTGTTGCCGTGGCGACGCATCAAACTTTACCCTTCTTTTAGGATGCTTTTAGGATGCTTTTGAGACCCTTAGCATGCTTCAAATTGCATGAAACTCGACAGACACATCACATTTATTAGCCAGTAGACATGTGCAAAGTTGCAGAAACGGGCGTGGTGAGGGCTCAGTAGCGCCACCTTTTGACAAAAGTGGGGTGGTTAGTTTTAACTAGAGTTACAAAAATTGGTATGTATATTGTACTCCTCGAGCCGGACAACTTTCTAATTGACACTTATTAGCTAGGACCCACAGAAACTCAGATATTTTTGTTTGAATATGGCCACTCTGAGCCTTTGGCTGGCTGGCTGGCTGTCTGTGTGTGTGTGTGTGTGTGTGTGTGCAGGGGGAGGGGGCTTAACCATTTCACTGCTGTGTGTATGACCTGCATAAAGAAAATACATTTCTCAAGCCTGGTATTTTTTAAATAAGTTTTTATTTTTATTTTTTATAAGTAAAGGCATATAACTAGTTTAATTGTAGTGAATTGACAATAGTTTTATATAATTAGTTTATTAATCAGATTAACTTGGTCAATAAACTTGGTCTGAAAATTTGGTCCATAAATCAAACACACTTGCATGTAATAATATGAAACTTGGTACACATATAGATCTCATCGTTTCATATATACTTCACACTCTTACTTTTTACCCCAGCCCAACAGGAAGTTGGCTATTTAGGGTTGTGTTTAAAACACATGCAATGTAATTTAAATTATTGCTCCTAGAGCACTGAACCAAATTCGACGAAACTCGATCAGCGTGAAGTCAAGACATTAAGGATGAAAAAGTGCCACGGGATTTTTGATATCTCGAACGGTTTGGCCGTGGCGAGGAAACGAAATTATGGCGAGAAACATGGAACAGGATGTGTGTTATAACTTCAGCATACATTAACTGATCTTGATGAAACTTCAGCAGTGTTTTCGCTGTAAGAGACCGATCACATGGATGTGACTATTGTGAGTCAAAGTTATAGCGCCACCAACTGGCAGCAGGAAGTGTGTCACTTTCAAAATGCCGTGGCAACGAAACAAACTTTAACATTATTTTTTGATGCTTTTGGGACTCTTAGCTTGCTTGAAATTGCTTGAAACTCAACAGATACATCACATTTATTAGCCAATAGACATGTGCAACTATGGCAAAAGATTAAAGTAATGTCAAAAAAGTAAACACTAAAAGCCTCATATCTTCTAAAAATGTAATTATACATCATTTGTTTCTAAATTAAATTATACAAATATTATAACTTCCCCAATTTTTCCTTTTTTTCATTTAAGAATTGTGTTTACGTTCAAAAACAGCCAGAATTGTTGTAAAATTCATAAAAAAATAATAATCTGAGTCATACGTAGTGCTATACTGCCCTCTTGTGTTCAATATCAGGTAGGCCTATTGTGTATATTCCCACCGGTTAATCAACGTGTGACTCCGCTGGGACTTGGGAGCTTTTAAATCGCTTACTTAAAACCGAAAGTCAAAATACGGATGTCCGCACAAGACATTAATGGTGTGGAGTAGAGCGAGCATTTTAAATAAATTCCTATTAAGTAGGATTGAACTAAACAGAAAGAATGTTCACTCTGTTCTGCTGGTTCCTCGCTGGTGGATCATATGATTACTTTGTCATAATCTATGACAAAAATGCTATTATAAACCATATTAATAATAGATAATACACATTGCTCTTATTTTTGAAAAATACATTCATGAAAAACAAGATAACAAAAATCATTAAAAAAAATATAGCCATGGCTGCTATAAAGCAACATATAATTGAAAGGCAATTAATAATCTGTCATTACGTCACTGCATTATGATATTACGGCTCCAATACGGTGCAGCACAAAGCACTTATGTGCATCCCGAGCGGAGAATGATGTGCTTGAAGCCACATGAAGTTACAGCGCATTGAGTCCGTATTGAAAAGTTCAAAGCACAAAGGAAATACATATTTATGAACAGTGTATTATACATTATCTATCTATGCAATAGTTTATTGAGCCTTTTCTTTTAAAGGTTTTAAATTTCAGTTACTGTGTGCGTGAAGAACAATTATAGTGCTCTGACTCTAGTGTTGTGATCTAACCGACAGCGTCCGACACCCGGTAGAAAGTAACACGATTAAGTTACAGCAATAAAGTCCAGCAAGAAAAAGTTTCTTCATTCGAAAATATAGACCTTTAGACCTTTATCTTAAAGATCCAGTATAATAGGATTAACATTGAATCATTGAAGATCGTTTCATCATTGACTGTAACCGAATGTGACGTGCTGTTTGAATGCTGAATGGAGAATGACTGACAGGCGCAGAGAGGGAAAAGTTTGTGTTCTTGAATTTAATGACTTAAATATTAATTTCTATATCACATAATAGCTTCAGAACACTAATAATACAGTACACAAAAACTTTATGGTACTTTAGAAAGTTTTTGTGCCTTTGTGCCTAACAGAATAGTATATGCACAATATAGAATTTGAATCAGCCTCGTCAAAGATGGCAGTGTCAGAGCCGATACCGATCCTGAGTATCTAATCGGCGCACTTCTTTTCAACAGTCAAATTGAAATTGAAATTGCTTGAAACTCAACAGATACATCACATTTATTAGCCAGTAGACGTGCAAAGTTTCAGAAACGGGCAATGTGCAAGGACTAAATAGCGCCACCTTTTGACAAAAGTGGGGTTGTTAGTTTTATCTACAGTTACAAAAATCGGTATATACATTGTACTCCTCAAGCCGGACAACTTTCTAATACATAGTCATTAGCTCGGACCAAGAGGAAGTCAGATATTTTGGTTTGAATATGGTGAGCCTCTCTCTGAGCCTACGTCCCTGTATGGCAAGCCCTTTTAACATTTAAAAGCTAAGTTTGCCTGTCCGGAATTAACATTGTAGATATCAACAACGTCTTTCTGTCTATTCGTAATTACATTTTGGATAGTTTGTATTATCATTTAAGATATCTGTAACATAATTGTGACTAGTCGAAATGACAGAGTATGGCAAGCCGTTTTAACATTTAATCATAAAAGGGCCAAAGCCTTCGGCACCGCTACCCGGGTGCCTTTAGGTAACTAAAGGAACCGGGGTTGCGGTGCCACCGGCTTGGGCCCGCCATCGCTGCTCGCAGCTATATTTATTATTATTTATACACTTTTGGGGGCCCTTAACGTGCTCGAAAACTCTTGAAACTTTGCACACGGGTCAGAACCCGCGGCCATCAGAGCCGGGCTGAAGCTGGTACCCGGGCGTGGCAGGGCGGCTCGTCAGCGCCCCCTGGAACGGGGTCCGAACACTTGGTCCATAACTCAAACACGCTTGTATGTAATAATATGAAACTCGGTACACATGTTGATCTCATCGTTTCATCTATACCTCGCGCTCTTACTTTTTACCCCAGCCCAACAGGAAGTCGGCTATTGAGGTTTGTTTGTAAAACGCTCGCAATGGAATGTCAAATACTCCTCCTAGAGCTTTGATCCAAATTCGACGAAACTCGGTCAGCGTGAAGTCAAGACATTGAGGATGAAAGTTTGCGAGGGGATTTTTGATATCTCGAACGGTTTGTCCGTGGCGAGGAAACGAAATCATGGCGAGAAACGTGAAACAGGAAGTGTGTTATAACTTCAGCATACATTAACTGATCTTGATGAAACTTCAGCAGTGTGTTCGCTGTAAGAGGACGATCACATGGATGTGACTATTGTGAGTCAAAGTTATAGCGCCACCAACTGGCAGCAGGAAGTGTGTCACTTTCAAAATGCTTTGATATCACCCTTTTATTTTTACCCGATTTGCTTCAAACTTCATATGTATAATGTAAACATACGGCAGATGTAGACCTGTGAATGGATTCTTGATATCTTTGAAACTGTTGCCGTGGCGACGCATCAAACTTTACCCTTCTTTTAGGATGCTTTTAGGATGCTTTTGAGACCCTTAGCATGCTTCAAATTGCATGAAACTCGACAGACACATCACATTTATTAGCCAGTAGACATGTGCAAAGTTTCAGAAACGGGCGTGGTGAGGGCTCAGTAGCGCCACCTTTTGACAAAAGTGGGGTTGTTAGTTTTAACTAGAGTTACAAAAATTGGTATGTATATTGTACTCCTCGAGCCGGACAACTTTCTAATTGACACTTATTAGCTAGGACCCACAGAAAGTCAGATATTTTTGTTTGAATATGGTCACTCTGAGCCTACATGTCTCTGTGTCTCTGTGTCTTTGGCTGTCTGTGTGTGTGTGTGTGTGTGTGTGTGTGTGCAGGGGGAGGGGGCTTAACCATTTCACTGCTGTGTGTATGACCTGCATAAAGAAAATACATTTCTCAAGCCTGGTATTTTTTAAATAAGTTTTTATTTTTATTTTTTATAAGTAAAGGCATATAACTAGTTTAATTGTAGTGAATTGACAATAGTTTTATATAATTAGTTTATTAATCAGATTAACTTGGTCAATAAACTTGGTCTGAAAATTTGGTCCATAAATCAAACACACTTGCATGTAATAATATGAAACTTGGTACACATATAGATCTCATCGTTTCATATATACTTCACACTCTTACTTTTTACCCCAGCCCAACAGGAAGTCGGCTATTTAGGGTTGTGTTTAAAACACATGCAATGGAATTTAAATTATTGCTCCTAGAGCACTGAACCAAATTCGACAAAACTCGATCAGCGTGAAGTCAAGACATTAAGGATGAAAAAGTGCCACGGGATTTTTGATATCTCGAACGGTTTGGCCGTGGCGAGGAAACGAAATTATGGCGAGAAACATGAAACAGGATGTGTGTTATAACTTCAGCATACATTAACTGATCTTGATGAAACTTCAGCAGTGTTTTCGCTGTAAGAGACCGATCACATGGATGTGACTATTGTGAGTCAAAGTTATAGCGCCACCAACTGGCAGCAGGAAGTGTGTCACTTTCAAAATGCTTTGAAACCACTCTCTTATTTTTAACCGATTTGCTTCAAACTTCATCTGTATAATGTAAATACACGGCAGATGTAGACCTGTGAATGAATTTTTGATATCTTTGATACTGTTGCCGTGGCAACGAAACAAACTTTAACATTCTTTTTTGATGCTTTTGGGACTCTTAGCATGCTTGAAATTGCTTGAAACTCAACAGATACATCACATTTATTAGCCAGTAGACATGTGCAACTATGGCAAAAGATTAAAGTAATGTCAAAAAAGTAAACACTAAAAGCCTCATATCTTCTAAAAATGTAATTATACATCATTTGTTTCTAAATTAAATTATACAAATATTATAACTTCCCCAATTTTTCCTTTTTTCATTTAAGAATTATGTTTACGTTCAAAAACAGCCAGAATTGTTGTAAAATTCATAAAAAAATAATAATCTGAGTCATACGTAGTGCTATACTGCCCTCTTGTGTTCAATATCAGGTAGGCCTATTGTGTATATTCCCACCGGTTAATCAACGTGTGACTCCGCTGGGACTTGGGAGCTTTTAAATCGCTTACTTAAAACCGAAAGTCAAAATACGGATGTCCGCACAAGACATTAATGGTGTGGAGTAGAGCGAGCATTTTAAATAAATTCCTATTAAGTAGGATTGAACTAAACAGAAAGAATGTTCACTCTGTTCTGCTGGTTCCTCGCTGGTGGATCATATGATTACTTTGTCATAATCTATGACAAAAATGCTATTATAAACCATATTAATAATAGATAATACACATTGCTCTTATTTTTGAAAAATACATTCATGAAAAACAAGATAACAAAAATCATAAAAAAATATAGCCATGGCTGCTATAAATGTTTGAAATGCATAGGACAGATGTTTAATGACGCAGCAACATATAATTGAAAGGCAATTAATAATCTGTCATTACGTCACTGCATTATGATATTACGGCTCCAATACGGTGCAGCACAAAGCACTTATGTGCATCCCGAGCGGAGAATGATGTGCTTGAAGCCACATGAAGTTACAGCGCATTGAGTCCGTATTGAAAAGTTCAAAGCACAAAGGAAATACATATTTATGAACAGTGTATTATACATTATCTATCTATGCAATAGTTTATTGAGCCTTTTCTTTTAAAGGTTTTAAATTTCAGTTACTGTGTGCGTGAAGAACAATTATAGTGCTCTGACTCTAGTGTTGTGATCTAACCGACAGCGTCCGACACCCGGTAGAAAGTAACACGATTAAGTTACAGCAATAAAGTCCAGCAAGAAAAAGTTTCTTCATTCGAAAATATAGACCTTTAGACCTTTATCTTAAAGATCCAGTATAATAGGATTAACATTGAATCATCTTGAAGATCGTTTCATCATTGACTGTAACCGAATGTGACGTGCTGTTTGAATGCTGAATGGAGAATGACTGACAGGCGCAGAGAGGGAAAAGTTTGTGTTCTTGAATTTAATGACTTAAATATTAATTTCTATATCACATAATAGCTTCAGAACACTAATAATACAGTACACAAAAACTTTATGGTACTTTAGAAAGTTTTTGTGCCTTTGTGCCTAACATAGAATAGTATATGCACAATATAGAATTTGAATCAGCCTCGTCAAAGATGGCAGTGTCAGAGCCGATACCGATCCTGAGTATCTAATCGGCGCACTTCTTTTCAACAGTCAAATTGAAATTGAAATTGCTTGAAACTCAACAGATACATCACATTTATTAGCCAGTAGACGTGCAAAGTTTCAGAAACGGGCATGGTGCAAGGACTAAATAGCGCCACCTTTTGACAAAAGTGGGGTTGTTAGTTTTATCTACAGTTACAAAAATCGGTATATACATTGTACTCCTCAAGCCGGACAACTTTCTAATACATAGTCATTAGCACGGGCCAAGAGGAAGTCAGATATTTTGGTTTGAATATGGTGAGCCTCTCTCTGAGCCTACGTCCCTGTATGGCAAGCCCTTTTAACATTTAAAAGCTAAGTTTGCCTGTCCGGAATTAACATTGTAGATATCAACAACGTCTTTCTGTCTAGTCGTAATTACATTTTGGATAGTTTGTATTATCATTTAAGATATCTGTAACATAATTTTGACTAGTCGAAATGACAGAGTATGGCAAGCCGTTTTAACATTTAATCATGAAAGGGCCAAAGCCTTCGGCACCGCCACCCGGGTGCCTTTAGGTAACTAAAGGAACCGGGGTTGCGGTGCCACCGGCTTGGGCCCGCCATCGCTGCTCGCAGCTATATTTTTAATTGCATTTTTAACGCAACATTTGGGTTTGTCCATATTTGACCCAAATTTAGGTTGAAACAACCCAGCATTTTTTAGTTCCCTATCGAGGGAACTCAACACTGCGTCGATAAAATCGACTCTTTGGGGACGCTCCCTAAGCGTGCGCCTCTGAAGTATGAATGAAACTAATCCAATCCTGATTGGTGTTGCGTCGTGACGTAACATGTGACGGCATACCCGGAAGTATAAAAGTGACGCTGTCACAACACACACTAGCTTTCGCTCTTCAGCAAGCGCTTTATGTTGAAACTGTCTGTCTTATTTGGTGTTGTTTGTCTTATTATTGAAAGAAAGTATGGCCAGTGAACAATTCAAGAGGTGTGTGCATCCTTGCCCTCGTTTCATCACGGGTGGGGACGCACACTCTCTATGTGTGTATTGTTTGGGAGTGCAGCACGCACGGGCAGCTCTCGAGGGGGCTGCTTGTGAAATGTGTGAGGCTTTGCCTATTAGAGTGCTGCGCTCCCGGCTGGCGTGCTTTGACGAGCACGGTCAGGCTCGCGTTCCCCAGGGTTCCGGTCCCGCATATGTCGAGGCGATGCGGCGACTGAGATCCTGGGGTTCGCAGCGGGATCTGGCGGAGGAGAGTGAGAATGCTGAGGCATTTTCTCGCTCGCCATCGGCTGGTCCCGCAGCCTCTGAGAGTGGTGTGGGAGCCCGCGCTGCGGTTTCTCCTACCCGCGATCAGGTCCCGGTGCTTGAGCTGTCTACTTCTGAGGAAGGGGACGTGCTCAGCATCGATGCGGACGACCGTGATCTCAGCACGCCATCACGCGGCCTGGGTTATGAGGAGCTGGTGGAGGTTGTGACACGCGCTGTGGCCAGACTAAACATCAGCTGGCCACAACATGAGCAGGAAACGCAAGTCACCAGTAAAATGGACGAGCGTTACCTGCAGCGCAGGTCACAGCCTCACCGCCGGGGTCTGCCGTTTTTCCCTGATCTCCATAAAGAGATCTCGAGAACGTGGGAAAGACCGCATTCGTCCCGTATTTCGAGTCCCAATGTAATAGATTACAGCAATGTTATGGGGGCTCGAGATATGGGATATGGGAAGATGCCGAAGGTGGAGGAGGCTTTAGCGAGCTATCTCTCTCCCGAATCGGCGTCTTCCCTAAAGACCCCGGTGTTGCCTAGTAAGCCCTGCAGAGAGACATCTGCATTGGTGGGCAGGGCTTACATGGCGGCGGGTCGGGCTGGTTCGTGTCTGCACTCAATGGCGATTTTGCAGGCATACCAGGCCGACCTCCTGAAAGATTTGGATGAGGGGGAGGGGCCTACTCCTGAAGATGTCGCGGAGTTGAGGAAGGCCGCAGATCTGTCTCTCCGGGCCACTAGGGAAGCGGCCAGCGCTATTGGCCGCTCTATGGCGGCCATGGTGGCCACGGAGAGGCATCTGTGGCTGAACTTATCCGGTATTAAAGAAAAGGATAGGTCCTTCCTGCTGGATGCGCCGCTTTCGGCTTCTGGCCTGTTCGGCGACGCCGTTAATTCGGTTGTCGACAGGTTTCAGGAGTCGAGAAAACAATCTGCGGCGTTCCAGCAGTACCTCCCCGGAAAGCGAAGGCCAAATCTAGTAGGGGGGGCAAAGCAATCAGCCCCAGCCATCAGCCAGCTCCTCCCACAGGGCAGAGCAGAAGGAGAGCGTTTCCTCTAGAGCCCCCCCTCCGGGGTCTTGGCAACAGAGGAAACGCTCCCAAAAACCGAAGTCCTCCAGCCAGAGGGGCGACCTGAGGGACGTCATTCAGGCTAAGAGGACTTCGGAAAAGAGGTCCTAGCCAAGGCAGGACTTCAGAGGGCTGCCCCCCTCCGCAGTGAGACAACCGAGGTTGTTCTCACAACGGGGCCCTCTAGGAAAAGATGCAGGTCCGCCGTTAACAGCGCTTCGGGCCGCATCAATTTCCAGCGAAAAGACACCAGAGGCCAGCCTCGAGAGGCTGGTACCCTTAGCAGATTTTGTAGAGGGATGGTATCATCTTCCCAACATATCTCCATGGGTCCTGCAGATAATACGAGTTGGGTACAGACTGCAGTTCGCGCACCGCCCCCCAAGTTCTCTGGGGTGGTGCTCACTGCGGTGGTCCCAGAGCAGGCTCAGGTGTTGGAACAAGAAGTACAGACTCTGCTGTCGAAAGGAGCCATAGAACGTGTTCTTCCGGTAGACAGGGAGTCCGGGTTTTACAGCCGGTACTTTATAGTTCCAAAGAAGGATGGGGGGTTAAGGCCAATTTTGGATCTCAGGGTGTTGAACCGGTCTCTGAGAAGGTTCAAATTCAGAATGTTGACCATTCCAACAATCGTGAGTCAAATCAGATCCGAGGACTGGTTTGTCACGATAGATCTGAAAGACGCCTATTTTCACATCTCCATCCTTCCTTGTCACAGGAGGTACCTGAGGTTCGCTTTCGGGGGCGAAGCATACCAATATCGGGTTCTTCCGTTCGGCCTAGCACTCTCTCCCCGCACATTTACCAAGTGTATGGACGTGGCCCTTGCTCCACTGAGACTTCAGGGGATTCGCGTATTGAATTATCTCGACGACTGGCTTATTTTGGCCCAGTCTCGGGAGATGGCAGTTCGGCATCGAGATGTCGTTCTTGGCCATATTCAAAAATTGGGGTTAAGACTCAATTTGAAGAAGAGTGTGCTAGAACCGTCCCAGGGCACGACCTTTTTGGGAGTCGTGTGGAACTCGATTACAATGCAGGCACGTATGTCTCCCGCACGTATCGAGTCAATTCTGGCGATGGTGTCCAGGGTGAGGCTAGGTCAGGCCGTCACTGTGAAACACTTTCAAAGGATGCTGGGCCTCATGGCAGCGGCATCCAACATTATTCCTCTGGGCCTCCTTCACATGAGGCCCCTCCAGTGGTGGTTGAAGACCAAGGGGTTCTCACCCAAAGGAAATCCGTTCCGTATGATCAGAGTAACGCGCAAGTGCCTTCAGTCTCTGCAAATATGGAAGAAGCCTTGGTTCCTATCCCAAGGGCCAGTGTTGGGGTGTCATGTCGCCGGGAAACCGTTTCGACAGACGCCTCCCTTACGGGCTGGGGCGCGGTCATGGACGGCCGCTTTACCAGGGGTCTGTGGCAGGACCATCATCGCACTTGGCATATAAATTGCCTGGAGATGATGGCGGTATTCAAGGCTTTGAGGAGCTTCCTCCCAGACATCGAGGGTCGCCACGTCCTTATACGGACAGACAATACGTCAGTGGTGGCCTATCTGAACCGACAGGGGGGACTCAGATCGCGCCCTCTGTGCAAACTGGCGCATCAGATTATCCTTTGGTCCCAGGGAAAGATATTGTCAATAAGGGCAATGTATATCCCAGGGGTTCAGAATCGGGGAGCAGACATCCTGTCGAGGCAGGGGCTGAGGCCCGGGGAATGGAGACTTCATCCGGATGTGGTGAAGTCGATATGGGAGAGGTTCGGACCGATGGAAGTGGATCTGTTTGCGTCTCGAGAGACGTCCCACTGTCCACTTTGGTTCTCCCTCTCACATCCAGCCCCACTGGGGTTGGATGCCATGGTACAGGCTTGGCCGAGGCTTCGCCTGTATGCTTTCCCCCGATCGCTCTGCTCCCAGGGGTCCTGGAGAGGGTCCGTCAAGAGGGCATCAGTCTACTTCTGGTTGCCCCGAGATGGCCGACACGAGTATGGTTCTCGGATATAATATCACTCCTCATAGCTCCGCCATGGCCGATTCCTCTGAGGAGGGATCTATTGTCTCAGGCGGAGGGCACAATCTTCCACCCTCGCCCAGAGTTGTGGAAGCTGTGGGTCTGGCCTCTGAGGGGGTTCAGTACCTAAATGCTGGCTTATCAGCTGAGGTGGTTGAAACCATACTTAGCTCTAGGGCCCCATCTACCAGGAGATTATATGGCCTCAAGTGGAAGGTGTTTCACACTTGGTGTGGAGAACGAAGGTTGGATCCAGTAAACTGCCCAGTGGCTTCAGTTCTGGAATTCCTTCAGGATCGTTTCTCTGCGGGTCTCTCCCCGTCCACTCTTAAGGTGTACGTGGCTGCCGTTTCGGCTTTCCACGCGCCAGTAGATGGTGGACCTCTGGGGAGGCACCAGTTGGTCATTAGGTTTCTCCGTGGTGCTTGGAGGATGAGGCCGGCGATCAGGTCCAGGGTGCCTGCCTGGGATCTGGCAATAGTTCTGGAAGGGTTGTCCCTCGCTCCCTTCGAACCTTTAGAGTCGGCTTCGCCTAAGGACTTAACGTTGAAAATGGTCTTTCTCTTAGCGATTACCTCTCTTAAGAGGGTGGGAGATCTCCAGGCCCTGGCGGTAACGCCAGCTTGCTTGGAGTTTGCCCCTGGCAAAGTAAAGGCCTTTTTGCACCCGAGTCCGGGCTACGTGCCTAAAGTTCCTTCGAGTACGGCTCGCTCTGTAGTCCTTCAGGCATTCCATCCTCCACCTCATGTGTCGGCGGGAGAAGAGAGGCTTCACTTGCTCTGCCCCGTCAGAGCTTTGAGTGTATACTTGGAAAAGTCTGCTTCTTGGAGAAGATCTGACCAGTTGTTAGTATGCTTTGGGTCACCTAAGAGGGGGCTCCCGGCGACCAAACAAACTATAAGTAACTGGATTGTCCAGGCTATTACTGAGGCTTACAAGGTGCGTGGGGTTCCTTCACCTTTGGCCTTAAGGGCTCACTCGACTAGAGGCATGGCTTCCTCTAGGGCCCTTCTGTCGGGAGTACCTCTGCAGGAGATTTGTGAGGCAGCCGGCTGGGCTACCCCGCATACTTTCATCAGGTTTTACAGTCTCAGCCTTCCCAGTACGCCCGGTGCACACGTACTCGGCCCTTGCTGAGTGCCTAATCAGTTTCACTCTGGGGCGGGTCTGTTCGGTGCGTGGCCTAGTGGGTACTCGTTCCCCAAAGAGTCGATTTTATCGACGCAGTGTTGAGTTCCCTCGATAGGGAACGTCTCGGGTTATGACTATAACCCTTGTTCCCTGAGAAGGGAACGAGACACTGCGTCGTGTTGCCACGCCCCCTTTTCAGACCCTTGAGCGTCTTGCTTCATCGCGAGGCTAGTGTGTGTTGTGACAGCGTCACTTTTATACTTCCGGGTATGCCGTCACATGTTACGTCACGACGCAACACCAATCAGGATTGGATTAGTTTCATTCATACTTCAGAGGCGCACGCTTAGGGAGCGTCCCCAAAGAGTCGATTTTATCGACGCAGTGTCTCGTTCCCTTCTCAGGGAACAAGGGTTATAGTCATAACCCGAGACGTTTTCAGGTCATAGCATAATAATCTGTATCCGTAATCATAATTAGTGTGAAAAGTAATAAGTCATTTGTGTTTTACTGCCTTTAGTCGTTTATTATTTGTTAATGTTATTGTCAAGTCTCACAGATCAATATTGTACTTATTGTATTTGACTTATAACTATAGAGTCTTGTCTTCAGTCCATTTTTTATGAACGTCATAATAAAACGATTTGACTTTCTCGTCTTTATTATTGTTGGGTGGGAATTTACAAGCTGGTCTATAATGGTTTCTGCTAAACCGATACCTCAAATTCAAAAATATTGTTAATGGGGCATGTTAAAAGGCATGAAGAAAGTTTTGAACACTGACTTTTTTTATGTACTTACTCAATAACTTATTCATTTTAAACCCCCCCCCCCCCAAAATCTTCCATGCAGCTTTAAATCACAGAAATGTTTGGGGATCTTTAAAAAGAGTCCTGACAAATAGAACATTTGTATCAAACACACTGCTGTATGTTTCTTTTATGAAGCTACTGTAGGTTCAGTAGTGCTGTGTAAGCAGAACGACCGGAGAGTGAATTTAACATCCACCCAATTTCTGAACACGAGGCAACATTTTCACTTTAAATTAAACTGCTGGCTTGATTTGAGAGAGGATGTTATTTCCCCTCAGTCAATAGACTGCAACCCCTCAACTCGATACAATCAGAGAACTGCATGTGCATACCTGTGACAACTGTGAATTCAATTACAAGTTAAGAACACACTCAGCAAACAGTTCAAAGTGGCAGCATTAGTCAGGTCACATGACTTCACAAGGCCATAGACGATTATTTTCCAGTAATTTTTTTTGTTTTTTTGCTCCTGATTTTATTCAAGCTTCTACTTTATGGCTGGTGACAATCCACTTCCTAAAGTTATGACTCGGCTTGAAACTCATTTGTGAGAAAGTGTGCACATTTAAGACAATGTTGTCTGCTCTTTTAGTAAGTTAATTCACATTAAATATAGATCTATGAAGGTTTTTGTCGCTGAGCACCTTTAATTACTTTCAATACTTAAGAGTGTGTGTGTTTGTGTATGTGTGGTCTGGAACTGGAACACCCACGCATTCTCATCCTAGGGCGTCATATAGTGACGCTTTTGACAATGCGTATACATCCAACGCACATGGCACACTTTAGCGTCAATATAGCACACTTCGGTTATGGGTAGGTTTAGGTCTGGGGTAGGGTTAGGGTTAGACCACTAGGAGGCGCCTTTTGGTCCATATATATCTGCATCTCATATTGACGCTAAAGGGTGCAATGTGCGTTGGATATATCCACGTTGTCAAAATGAGAAAGGCCTGGAACACCACAAGCACAGAAGTGACAGAAAAAGTTAAACATCCTTGTTCATAAATATCTGAACTTTTAGAACACCACAAACGGAGTGATGCATTTCTGTAAAAAAAAAAAAAAGTTTTCATATTTAACAATTTACAACGTAAAATTCTACTTCTGGCAAAAAAAAAAAAAAAAAAAAAAAAAGATAAAAAAAACACTAACTGAAATAAAAAAAAAATAATAATAAAAAAAAAATAAAACTAAAAAAGTTCAGGTTGTTCCCAAGGCAACATTCCTAATTTCTCATTTTTATTTGGTTTAACTTGATGTGCAAAAATATAGAATATATAAAATATCTATTTAAAGAGGCTATATGCAGCTTTTTCCCCAAAATAAACGTAACAATAGCCTTTTTATTTTACCATATATGACTCAAACAACTCCTGATGAGCCTACTGACACCTTGTCCGTTCACAGTGAGTGCACCTATAAGCATGTATCCTATTATTTCTGTCGGGTCGAACTTTTCCCGCGCTGTCAAGCGTGTTCATGTTAAACGTTTCAGATCACTCTGCCACCACCGCTACTCAGCAAGTAGCCTACACTCGCAAGCAGAACACCTGCAGCAGATGCTTATGAAGTGGGTACGTACGAACGCGCGCTGCAGGAGCGAGCAGAAAGGAAGAGCAGTTCTGTTTTTGGGCCACAGGTGTCAGTCGTGAGTTTAAATTTCAGGAAAACGTAGCCTCTTTAAAACAACAACAACAACAAATAAAGAGTATAAAATTGACAAAAAACACAACGAAATTAGTAAAACTTTAAATATAGTAGTAAATTCAAAAATAAAAATTTATTAAAAATATTAATTAATACTATAATAGTATCTGATCAATTCTAAAATAAAATATCCATATATCCACAAAAAAAAATGTATGTATATTTTACTATTTTAATAGACCTTATTCAATCTGCGTCATCAATGTTTGCGGTGGCCATATTGTTGACATAGAAACCACGGAAACCACGGATTATCCATGATATTATCACTGTTTTTTTTTTTTTTTTTTGTTTTTTTTTAAACAGCGTGATGGTGTTGTGTAATACACGGCTGTTCTAACAACAGCAATAAGATTATCAGAGTTAGTTTTTATGTGATAAGTTACCGACTGTCAGAAAACTTGAAGGGAAGGAGATATGTTGAGACAGTGCAGGAGAGGCTAGCTAGGATAAATAGGCTAAACTTTCAGCCAACTCCCCACAGAAAAGTCTGTTCCAATCATTTTACCACAGGTTTCACACATAATCCGTGTGCAATGCGTGTGCGGTGTGTCTACTGTACAGAAGCAGGACGCAAGTGCTTTAAATATAATGCGTTTGCAGTGCATAACTGATCCGCGGGCGCGGCAGTACCACGAACATCCCGGTACTCACTATTTTTATATTAACACATACTCATTATTTCAACAACGTAAGCCAATTATTCCATGCATTACTTCTATATATTAAGTTGCTCAAGCTAGTGGTCAAATATGTAACCATGTACTTATATTAATATCACAAACAATTTAAATGAAAAGGTAAATTGTAGTTTGTACGTTATACAGATACTGTATGATCGAGATCGTTATAAATATCTGGATAGGTTACAGCTGGCAATAAGGACGGATCTTTACTTAATGCTATTATTTAATTTTGATCATGTCAACAATGGGGCCGTGGTTAGCTACTTCCGGTATTTGCGAATAAGGTCTATACAGCAAAAAATAGTATCACAGTTGCAATTAAACAAACATGTTGCCATTATTTTGCCACATTACTAAAGCTGTTAGATGTTGCATTAATGTAATGTGATGTGTGTTATTTTAATACTATTAAGCAAACCAGCTCCCCCAAAGTTCCTGTTTGAAAAAGGTCACATCCTATCTCAGCATATTTTCCTATATCATTCTGAAATGAGCTTGATATTCAGCTGGATGACCACCGTTCCACAAATTTCCCTCTCCCTCTGTGAGTTAATGTCTGCTTGAGGAGATAATGAGGAATTATTGGTTATATGGCCCTGAAACCCATGTTTGTTTTATTTTTAATTACCTGTCAGTCCTGCCAGCTGTAAGCCTAACAAATGTCATTGATCTTGCAAAAGCATTTAGGCAAGAGACAATTTGGCTAGGTCATCTAGATATTAATGACACATTTTCCTTTTAACAGCATATTCCACTATCACTGAATCCTGTG
>NW_024121291.1:131214-194366 GCF_016745375.1 Pimephales promelas | reverse complement strand
TGCTGAGAAGCTGAGCATGATCGCTCTGGACCTGACTTCCGTTTCTATTATACACCTTCTGTTTCCACTATTCGCTCTCTCAAACATACATACATTCTTCTCACGTACACATGTTTTCTTCAGACCTACATTCTTGGTACTCTACCTTGTTGTCTTGGATTTTTATTTCAGTTGTTATACACCAAAACTAGCAATTGCTTTATGTTATTTTATATGTTATGTCATGTTATGTTATGTATACATAAACCACAACCAGTATATATCAAATTCTATTATCTGACTTTTAGGAATACATCAGATCAAATTTTACATGTTTTTTTTTTTTAAATATGGTGTAGGTCTAATTCAAAGTGCACAATATTATAAACATAAATATTATATTATTAACAAACATGGGTCCTCATAAATTATGTGACAGTCACTATGTAATGAACATTATATATTGGGGTTCTCAAATCTATGAGGGGCCAATCAAGCCAAAAATCATTCTGGAGCTCCTACACACTTACATTCTCCTTTCACATACATATATTTCTACTCTCACACATTTACATTCTCCTTTCACATAGGCTACATACTGTATATATTTATGATGGAAAATTATTATGTAAAAATAATTCATGTCAGTTTTTGTTTGAAAAACCTTGCAGACATAACAGTGGACGAATGAGGAGAAACACATTTATTTTTTGTGAGTTGAGCTTTTGTTTTGGTCTGAAAAGAAATGCCTCACCATTTTTTTTTTTTTGACCGTAAATATCTTGAGAAAGACAGCAGTGATTATATTGCATTGTGCTCTGAGACTGTCAAGGTGAAACTTTAAACTTAATATTCAGAGCTCATTTCAGCTCTATTATTCAGCTCAAGCACCTGTTCTCCCTCATTATCATCCAAGTGGAAATACTTGCTTTGACTTGTTCACTTTAGCAAAAAAGGGAAAAAAAGGTTCTGGAGTGTCACAGTCATCTGTCATCATGGGAATCATCTGCCTGACCCAAACCAGCAACTAGACTGATTGATTCATTAAGATCTGAGACACTGTCTCGACTCCTTCCTCAGCACAGTTTAACATCAGATCTATGTAAGTTCCATGCACACTAGTAAATATATAAAAACAGCTCATTAGTGTTTTCAAGGGAGCGCTGTATTGATACTACTCAAGCATTCTGGTGAAGGTATGTTCTAAATAACATAAAATGCAGACTCCAAGCAAACTAAAAAAATGTATTCTGCGATAAAGTTAGAAAATCTCCCAGTGACTCACAATGTTTTAATGTTTAGCATTCAAAATGTAACCAACAGTGATGGCAACATACTGAATTAATATTACTATTAAATTAATATAAATCCTGTTATTTATAATGTACAAAACCTTTGTATTTAGTGATGGAGTATAGTGGCCTTTACAGTGGGGGAAATAATTATTTGATTCCCTGCGGATTTTGTAAGTTCGCCCACTTACAAATAAATGAAGGGTCTATAATATTTATCGTAGGTTTATTTTAACTGATAAAGACAGAATATCAACCAAAAAATCCAGAAAACACATCAAATAAAGGTTGTAAATTGACTAGCAATTGGTCGAGTAAAATAAGTATTTGATCCTCTACCAACCAGCAAGAATTCTGCCTCCCACAGATTGGTTATGTGTCCATGTGGAACACAGATTAGTCCTGTCACTTTAAGAAAGTAAAGCTCATAATGTGTATAAAAGAAACCTGTCCACAGAATCTGTATTCTGAATCTGTATATCTGAATCTGGAGATCCATACAAGATCTTGCTTCATGGGGTAAGGGTGCATGAGAAAGGTGAGGGATCAGCCCAGAAAAACACAGAAGGAGTTGTTAATGGTCTCAAGGCAGTTGGGACCACAGTCACCAAGCAAACCATTGGTAACATTACGCCACAATGATTGAATTCCTGCAGTGCCTGCAAGGTTCCCCTGCTCAAGATGGAATATATAGAAGCCAGTCTAGTCAGCCCAGTCTGAAGTTTGCCAATGAACATCTAAAGATTCAGATAAGGCTTGGGAGAAAGTGCTGTGTTCAGATGAGACCAAAATTGATCTCTTATGCATCAACTCACTCATCGTGTTTGTAGGAAGAGAAATGCTGGCTAAGCTTGGGAAAACCCAGACAACTTCCAAATTTAAATTTGCTCTGAAAGTTAGTCTGGCAAAGAGCTCATTCAAGACAATTTCCAACCCGCCGAAATTGAGGTACCAATCAGAAACTTTGGGGCGGGCTTTACACGATGATGACGACAGCGCTGGCCTTTTGAAGCAGATTTTGTAGCCTACATTACAATGGATGTCTCCGTCGATATATTCGAATCAGCTATCGCATCTCATTTAAGCGATTTGAATGTTTCCTTTTTGTTAAAAACCGAGCAAAGAACAACACTCGGAGATGTTTCTCCGCCGCTCTGCATTCGTCATCTCCTTAATCGGTCTGATTGGTTTAAGGTCTATCCGCTACGTCTGTTGGTGACGCCCCTCTGGAAATGATTTTTCTATGACACTTTGCCAGACCATAACTCAGTTTACAACTGAGAATGGTCTGGTTTTAACCAGGCTAGCTGGCTAACCCTAACCCTGACCTCCTTCCTTCAGCCAGAACACTGAAGATGGGTTATGGATGGGTCTTCTAGCATGACAATGACTGAAAACATATTGCCAAGGAAACTAAGGAACACCAAGAACACTATCCCTACAGTCAAGGTGGAAACATTATGCTCTGGGGCTGTTTCTCTGCTAAGAGTACAGGACGACTTCACCATGTTAATATAATGTTCCAACAAAACTGGATTTTTCGGTTGATATTCTGTCTCTTTCCGTTAAAATAAAAATACCATAAAAATTATAGACCCTTCATCTTCACTTCAGCGAGTGTAAATGTAACATATGGCCTCTGTGAACTGGAATGTGTTGATCCATCTGTGCAGCTGACAGGAAACAAGATGCAGAGAATGTCATGACAATGGCCAAGCGGCACTCATGCAACATTTACACAGAGCCAAAACCTAGAATTTAAACTAACCTAAAACACTGCCTTGTCAGTACTGTTATTTCTTAATTTCTACTGCTATTTATTCTCAACTCTCTTAACTTCAGTGTGATTCATGTAGGGGTTCTGCAGTCAAACTGTGTAATTCAATCAGAGTGAGATGGAAAAAAAGCAAATGTATGCAGAAATGCCAAAACTAATCACAACTAGCCAGGCAGCCTGTTTTATTCATATGCCGAGGAATTAAAAATTAAAACTTTAGGATGCTTTGAAATGATTGCTTTCCTGATACGCAGGGACAGTGTAACAGGCCTCCTAAATGAAAGCACATTGATGCTAATTATTATCCTCTGTGAAACAACAGAATCTGTTTACAGCCAGCCAAACCCCAATTTGTCTGCTCTGAGAGGCGGCTGCATTATTAAAGTATAATTCAATGCCTCTGAAACAATGTCTGTTAAACAACTAATTATTCTAAAAGTTTGGAAAGTTCTCCAGGCGTTTTTGTTCTGTTTTTTTTTTTTTTTTTTTTTTTTTTTTGAGATCACAAGGTTCATGTTGGCCAGAAGCAGATCTGCAGAGTCGGATCAGTTTGTGACATGCATGGTCATCCAATTTCTCCAGACTTCATGAAGATGTGTTACACTTCATAGACCACTGACAACCCTTCCATGGAGACTCAGCCTCTGGCAAACACCCATCAGACATGGGTGACAGCTGCCACTCACCCTAAATCATTCCAGCGTTTACCAGGATCACAGTCCAAGCTGTCTCGACCCAGCAGAATGGAAGATTCGGGCTCAGAGCGGTAGCAGAGGAATTCTGGGTAGCATGTTAAACATGGCCCGTGAGAGGCTGTTTATTTTTTCTCAACCTTCAGGCAAAGTTTTGGCCATCTTATACCACTTCAGGGACAAACCCGAAAACTGCTGTCTTTCATCAAGCTTTTCACAAAAATACACAATAACTGTCAAAACTTGTATATTCTGTGACATCCACTGGTTTTGAGATGTTATAGGCTACATGCCTGTCTGGACTTGTTAGAGGTACAGAATTGACACTTTCCCCCATGCACTTTGTGGATTTAACCTTAAACTAGTCAAGCACACAGCTGGAATTTATTGGTCATGGTATCATCAATGAAAATGAAATTAAAAATTTAAAAAGTCATAGTAACACCATGTTTTTTGGACATGGTAGCCTACTACTTGATGTTTTATTAACAATGTTCGGGAGGAGCAGGTGCAGATAATTAACTCAATTAGCTCAAATGGAGATCAATCAGTAATCAACTCATGACAAGATAAATAACAGCAGAACCCACCTTTGTTCCTTGACAGTTTATCAGCATCCCACCTCCACCCCACCTCCTCACTTTTAGTTCCATTTACTCTTACCAACGGGGCAAGTAATTCGGGCAGAAATTACGAGCTCGGAACCCTTCACCCTGACAGCATGCCATGTATGCATAACCTTTATTGTAATCATTAAATGTAGATGTGAACTCATGAATGTATTCTTTGTCATCCATTGAAGTAACACATACATCAAGTGTAAAAAAAATACCCAAGACGCATTTTCTGAAAACTTTTAATCTAAAAATATCTCAATACACTATCTGGTTAATTTATCTTAGCAGGGGTTAGGCTACACGTTTTTACTTAAAAACAGGAAGTTATTTAAAAAAATATAGATATATTTCTTTGTCTGAAGCATTTGTAGAATCATGTAGAATCATACAAAATTACTTATAAAACTAAAGATATGTAAATAAAAGCTAGCATTTAGTCTTATTCTCTTCATATGTGTGGTAACACTTTACAAAGTTCATTGGTTCACATTAGTTAAGGTATTAACTAACTTAAACTAACAATGAGCAATTCTTTTGTTACAATATCAATCTTTGTTATGTTAATGAAACAGCTATTCATTTCTTGTTCATGTTAATTCACAGTGCATTGGCTAATGTTAGCAAATACAACTTTTGATTTTGATAACACATTAGTAAATGTTGAAACTAACATGAACTAAGATTAATGCTGAAGAAGTATGGTTCATTCTTAGTTCATGTTAAGGCCAATTTATACTTCTGCGTAGGGTGCGCGGAGTAGGTACGGCGTAGCATACACAGAGACGCGTCCCATATCGCGTACCCTTCGCCATAGCGTGACGCGCACCTCCTCAAAAATGTAACTACACGTCGCGACGACGCGGACCGCAAGATCTGTGATTGGTCGGCTTGGTAGCATTGTATTTCCTCCTACACATTTCCGCACGTGCCTTCTCACGCATTTCCACACGTACCATCTCCTCCGACGTCTTCTCTCATTTCTGCCTTTCAGTTTTAGTAATTTCACTAAAATTAACTGTTTTTCCACCTCAATAAGCTCCAACTCCAACATGATCCGCTCTCTTTCAGGCTTGTAATAACCTAGCCGCAACTCGGGGAATGTAAACAGTGGAACATTAAAACCCTCCGCCGCCAACTAGCGTTTCGGAGTAGTACTGCAGAGCAACCAATACCTGAACGCAGAAGTATAAATGCTCACAAAGGCGCCGCCTACGTGCGTAGCCAACGCCGTTCACAACGGCGTACCCTCGACGCAGAAGTATAAATTGGCCTTTAACTAAGGTAGTGTTGCCATATTTGTTCATTTGACTTAATGAATTAGTAAACAGACTTGATGTTGTGTCTCAAAGTTATGAATCAACCATGATATTCTCTTTCTTAAGAGTATCTGTAATGTGAGCAGGGACGAAGCAGAGAGAGAAACCATGATCCAAGTTGGGATGGCTGAAGCGAAACTGACGTTCCGAAGCTTTGCAAGATCCGAAGCGCAGATGTTTCGAAACAGTGATCCGAGGCATGATTCAAAACACCCATGCCACGCGACTACAGCTAAATGAAGCTTCTGTATCTACAGGTGCCGTCATAGATATCCACAATAAAGGCTAGATATCTCGTCCACGCTGCTGGCCAATGGAGGTCGACGTCTGCACCTGGCGGCCATCTTGTCACAAGGAAGCTCTCTCACACGTAACATTGTGTTTTAATGGTGTAATGTACTTTTTAAATAACCATAACTTGCTCAATTTTCTACCAATTTTCAAACAGTTTGGTTTGTTATAAACGGCAGAGATATAGTTATTACACTGTATACTTATGAATAATAAGTGTATAAATATATAATCATCTAGAATTATAGCCACGTTAATAACGTTTGTATGAAACCAAACCGTTTGTAAATCCATCACGATTTCAACTAGATTTCAGTGTGTTTGTGCTGATCTCTCATCTTACATCAGCTTGCCTGTGACAAGATGGCCGCCGGTGATGACGATAGAAACTCCGCCGTAAGACATGTAGCCTTTATTGTGGATATCTATGGGTGGCGTGCTCCGCGCTTGATTGACAGGGTCGGGGACAGAACACACAACCACACATCTGTATAAAAGTGAAGTCAACTCATCTGGACCTCATGGGTTTTTGTGAGAGGATTTTTTCAAAGACTGGATAAATTATCTGTTAAAAAAATTCCTTACAAAGAAGATAAATTAATATTTTTAATAAGAATCTCTAAAAAAGTGAGACATTGTGGCTTGATTTATTTTATTAATGTTCATTTTTCAGGACCAAAATAACATTCTGCACAGTGAGGAGCCTACAGGTTACAAGCTTCACAGTGTCAAGGTTGTTTTAGATCAACACCTGTAAGCGTTCACTAGGTGTGTCAAAGCCTTCACACAATGTGGCACATTAGGTTCAACCATTTCATTGCTTCACGAAGCCTCGATCTGGCCACCACTAGATGCAAGCACAACTTTTTTTGAGAAACACAGATAATTCAATCCAAGAACAAGAGAATAAGCCACGCAAAAGCAGAGGAAAAACAGGAACATACATACAGGAACAACAACTGGCATACAACAACTGAAGCACAGAAATTTAAATAGACAGGTTAACAAGGGGCTGATGAAGAACAGGTGTTGGCGATTTGTTGTCATGGGAACTGACGAGGGTAACTATGGCGGCAAACGAGGTACAAGGCAAAACAGGAACCAAACACAGGACGCAATAGGACATTAGACATTCATATTAGTTGCATATCTGATTGCATTGTGCCGTCTCAATATAATTACATGCTGTATGCAGACTCATACTGACTTACATGGTCAAATTACTCAACTTTTCTAACTATATTTAATTATTAATTTAGCTGAAGATAGCACAACTGCCAGACAGAATTCACCTTCTCAAACTGGAAAAGGTATCAGCATCATAGAATGACTCAAAAATGTCTAATTACTTTTTGATAACATGCTAACAGCGTTTGATGCTGATGAACTTGTGAACATTGCCTAAATGAACAGATTCACACTTCCACTGCAGTATCCTTTAACTTCAGGGTAGAGACTTGATTTAAAACAACCTGTCAAAACCTTGTCCCACAGTAGCAAGTTGTTTACAAGTTTGGTAAAGGGTTGTGCAAGAAGCGTGGCGAAGAGGGGAACGCAGCGCAGGCCCCGACTGGGCTGTCAGGAGCCAGTGACGCTGTCTATCATGCGAACGGACAGGATGACTACACAGCCGGCGGCACAAATCAATCAGCTGAAACATCACAACCCCATTCGTAAAGCTAACGGACACAGAAGACACATTCATTCATTTTAAGCTGCTGTGTGGGATGCATGTGGCCCTTTTCCCTCAAGCTATTCCTCTAATAACTCTGGAACATGGTGTGTGTTTTGTACTATCTGATGTATAGAACAAATTTGTTGAGCTTCATTGAATTAAGCTTCGATGATAAAGAATATTGCAATTTTGAAATCATAAATTAGTCTTGCAGGCAGCATTTAGCGCTGTCGTTTCTTTGCATTTGATGTCTTATTCAGACTGCATATAATTGCTTTTTATTCCTTGGAGTTTTGACGTTTCTTCACAACATTCAGAAGAAATCAGAAGAACCCACTTGACCCTTTAAAATAAAATAAAAATGAAGATGTGACTTTCTTTACAATTTTATAATGTTAGAACATCTTGAAAGTAATTTGGTTCCCTGAGGACCGACTGCACAAGCGTGAAAGATTTCTCTGTGATCGCTGCATTTCTCACTGTTTGCTCATTCAAACAGGTTCGTGGGTCAGTGTGAGGAAACTGTGCCACCTGGGTCGAAAAAACAGGAAAATGTTATAATATGTAAAATTAACTTTTTATTTATTCTTAATCAGTATTTAAATGTATACATACATTTTTAAGAAAAAGTATGTCAGTCCTGTTCTGTTGCCACCATTTCATATTTCACCACCCCCTTTTTGTCTTCGCAATAATTTCACTTTAATAGGCCTGCAGTATAACACGTGGACTTTTAAAAGGGCTAATATTCCATTTATTCTCTAACTTCCTCATAAAAACACCACATATATTATTTATAGAATTGAAAAAAAAAAAAAAAAAAAAAAAACCTTTAGATGAATTACAGCATGCCACACTGCAGGATACTGCTGAAACGGCATTTCATGCCAACTATCCCATTATTATGTCATTTTCTTAAAAAATAATACTTGTTAAAATTTAACCTGTTAAATTATTAATTTAACAGGTTAAATTTTAACACGTATTATTTCTAAGGCCAAAAGTACCACATTCATCTGGTTTGCAAAGCACTGATTTATACACTACCATATACTGAAAGATTACCATATTCATATTTGCATGGCACCCCAAGGCGATACTATGAAAAAAACATGATATTACGATGGTAAACATCCAAAAAGCATGGAAATATTGTGAATCTTTTATGTTAGTGCACACATACATTTAAATGTGCTGACACATGTCCTCTCTAACTTCGGCTCTTTGATTTTTGTTCTTTAAGCAGCATATCTCACCGTCTTCAATTCTGTCCTCCATTCAGTCATCCTGTGTGTGCACTCTGATCTGTCAGCCTTCATCTCATCAACATTTGTCATCTCATTTACTGGTTTGCTAGCAGCTGTTCGTTCGCTGTCAGTGACACTATAGCGTAACCAATCCCATCGTACAGATGTGGTTTGTGCCCTGAATGACAGGAACAGGATATGGAAGGGATATTTGTCAGTTTTAGGGGAGTGGAAAGCAGACCAGCTAAGCAGTTTTTCTCAACATGATCCAGAGGGCATGTGCCCTGGGGATTAGGATGACATCTGATTGCTAATTACAGCTTGAACCCTGCAAAATGTAACATTAGTATAATTAAAATTAATAATGGTAGTTAATAGTCGTATTGGCCTGTTTAGCTGAGCCATTCATAGAACTAAGAAAACAAACCCTGAAAATTGATAAAAGAACATAATATACACTTGATAATCTTATTAAATGAATATATAATTGCATTTGAAAGATTTTACTTTCAATAAAACATTTGCAATAGATATGGAAAAGGGATGCATGTTTGTCCTGGTTTTTTGTTGCATTTACACTGCTCTGCCCACTAGAGGTCATTATGGACACAGGTGTCGGATTGTTTCGAAGCCTCGACACAATATGGCACATTTGCTTTAACTGTTTTAGTGTTTTATGAAGCCTCGATCTGCCCACCACTAAGGTAGGGTCTGTAGAGCTTGTCTCGTTCCACCAAAGATGCTCTATTGGGTTGAGTTCTGGTGACTGTGGGGGCCATTTTAGTACAGTGAACTCATTGTCATGTTCAAGAAACCAATTTGAAATTCTCATTCTATTCACGCCAAATTCTAACTCTACCATCTGAATGTCTCAACAGAAATCGAGACTCATCAGACCAGGCATTATTTTTTCGAGTCTTCAACTGTACAATTTTGGTGAGCTCTTGCAAATTGTAGCCTTTTTCCTATTTGTAGTGGAGATGAATGGCATCCAGTGGGGTCTTCTGCTGTTGTAGCCCATCTGCCTCAAGGTTGTGCGTGTTGTGGCTTTACAAATGCTTTGCTGCATACCTCGGTTGTAAGTCGAATTTTAGTCGAAGTTGCTCTTCTATCAGCTTGAATCAGTCAGCCTGACTGATTGAATCTCCTCTGGCCTCTAGCATCAACAAGGCCTTTTCACCCACAGGACTGCCGCATACTGGATATTTTTCCCTTTTCACACCATTCTTTGTAAACCCTAGAAATGGTTGTGCGTGAAAATCCCAGTAACTGAGCAGATTGTGAACTACTCAGACCGGCACGACTGGCACCAACAACCATGCCACGCTCAAAAATGCTTAAATCACCTTTCTTTCCCATTCTGACATTCAGTTTGGAGTTCAGGAGATTGTCTTAACCGGGACCACATCCCTAAATGCATTGAAGCAACTAACATGTGATTGGTTGATTAGATAATTGCATTAATGAGAAATTAATCCTTTAGGTGAGAATTGTACTTGAGCAGTGTCATCTGGTTAGTAAACAAGTCAGTAAAGCTATCATGTGAAAATGCTTGTATCAGTGTCATCATTCAAGCAGTGTACGATCATCATGCGATGTAACAAAACCTGCGACAAGGATAAACACTCTCTTTTCTCTCTGCGATACATATAAAAGTATGTGCTATTCAGCTGACAGCGTGATGTACAACTGTCGTTTATTTCTATGTTTTGCGCGTGACGAGCTTCGCACTGACAACATTCGTTTTGCCTGTTAGCTTTCCATGAATGGTTAACGAGCGTAACATAAAAATAATACAACAAAGTTTGTTTCTAGAAGAAAATTGTGTCATTGTCCACCAGATAAATAATAGAGTTGAATATTAAACTAAGCAGGCCAAAAGCCAAGACAACAGTGGCAAGGAACCAAAACTCCATCAGGTGACAGAACCAATCTTGGTTCTAGGAGAAAAAAAAACGTGGGAGAACCAAGGCTCAGTCGGGGGCCAATTCTCCTCTAGCCAACGAGCTAACAGATTATGATCAAGGCAGCAGCCAGCCAGAATATTTCCAGCTCAACCACTGCCAGATGCTGCTCCTCTCTTCTGCTTATTGCAACTCTTGGCCACTGAATCCGACTTCTCTGAGGAATTCTCTGAGGAATCTCTGAGGTTGTAGAGTGTGCCATAAATCCTCGACAACCCACTTCCACTGAATAAACCTCGACACTCCATCCTCGCTGTTCTGTTTCAGTGGCCAGATGAGCATACCGGAGCATACTTTATTCACCACATCCTCTCATCCTGCTTTCACACCTCGTTGACTACCAGCTTCCTCCTTTGAGCTGGGCCTGACTTGTGCCATTTAGCAGGAGCTAAACTGAGCCCAAAACCCCCTCTTCCCTGCTTTCCCTGTCCCACGATATCACCAATTTGCCCCCAAAAAAGGGCAGCCTTTGCCTCTACCACAGATTTCTTTGCTGACCACTTTCTACCATTTTTTAACACAGTTGCTGCCTGTCTAAGTCAGATTAGATCAGAACATTCAGAATATGAGTCTAGTTCCATCTGGTTGAAGATCTGAGTCATCACGCTGGTTTGTTGAGTTTGTAGAGAATCAGTGCCAATGGCTCTGATGGCTCTTAGATAAGGCCTTCACAAGGCTGATGTGATGTGGGGATGTGTCATGGATGGATCCAGGTGCAGGTCCACCATCTGATCTGGATACGGCCATGATCTGTCTGACTTCAGTAAAAGAAAGGGACTGGTTGACACTTCAGGACTGCGTTGTCGTCGTGTCCAGGCGCAGGTCCTACATCAGATCTGGATACGGCCTGGAGACTAATATTAGCTTAGACGCCAGCCGGATGATCCAAACTATGCAGCCTAAATTGAATTGTAGAAGACTACAATGTGTTTTGTGTGTGCTAGGCCATAGAGATGTGTTTTTAGTCTTAGTGTCTTAGGAATGTTAGGAAGATTGTTCCAAAGTTTTGGTACTAAATAGGAAAAGGATCTACCACCAGCAATCAGTTTTGATATTCTAGGTATCACCAACTAGGTATTACCAACCAGAATTTTGTCATACAGTCACACAGTGGCTGCAGAGTTTGACCGTGAAGGGAGGGCATCCTTTATAGTCTTGACTACAAGAATGTTATCTTTCTAGGCCAATGATGGTATTTTCAACCATATGTGGAACATTCTTAGAGTTGTTCATCACATTTTATCCTTTTAGTGGAGGCCCCCCATCACCTACCAACACTCTTACCATTCCAATACAATTCCATATTAGAATAAGGTTTGTGTGTGCTCTTTTATTGTCATGTGATGGTCACACATATCTTAAAGATGACATTTCTTCTGTAACTTTGCAGCTATATGTCAACTAACTTTCATTTGAGAATTTGCAGAGAATTTGCCTGTTAGGTTAGTTATGAATGTTATTAGAACTATAATTATTGTACTTTAAGACTTTCACATTGTGATAATGAGAATATTGAGGGGTGAGTATAATTTTCTAAATAATTCAAAACGTGTTAATGGGGAAATAGTGCAAAAATTATATCATGCCTTTAAAATTATCTGTAATATTTTCTTTTCAAATCAAAAATTATTTTGATTTTGCGGTAAAATATGACCTCGACATGTTAGGTCGACATGAGAAACTCTTGCTTGAATCAGAATCAAATTTATGATGTCTTCTCTTTTGGAAAACATATTGTCAAGTTCTGAATCACAGAGTATCACGCTGTTCTCATCTGGAGTGTGTGGAGATCTCAGCGAGATACAATCTTCGGTGCCGTCTGATGACTTACTCTCAAGAACTTTTGAAAAGATTAGCTGGGCCTAATGTAGCCTAATGTATTCAGTCTATTATTATCGCTGGCCTGCACTCCACCAGAGAGAAGCAGACAGATAAAGTGTCACATCCACAAGGATATTAAAGTCCATTTTATATAAATACTGTTATGCAGCGCTGATTTTGATTGCCATTAACTGGCTGATAGTTGGTAATTATAGCCTAATAATGATTATGAATTACAAATGTATAACTGCTGGATGTCTATCAGCGCAGACAGATGATGTTCTCAGTACGAGAGGAAGTCTACAGTATTATTAGTATGAGATTTTGTCTTTTGCATAGACATCTGTCAGTTTCCCTCGTTTTAGCAGAATGTTATGCAGCACACAACATCCGTTGTGTGAGGTGCTAAATCTGACATGATAATCTTATGGCTTGTTTCCACTGAGGGGTACGGTACGGTTCGGTACAGTACAGTATGGGTCGGGTCGGGTACACCCTGATCAGGCTTGCGTTTCCACCGCCAACAGTACCCTTACTTGATAGGCGTGGTATGCTGGAAAGAAGCGATCGACGCCATTTTCGCGCGAAGAAAGCGACATAGTAAACAACAATGGATGACAGACAGCAGATCTTGTTCTTGCTTCTCGGCATGTTTGTCACTAGAAACAAGTGCTGGCATTAGGCGTTTCCAAGAAGCCAACGCAAAGTCTGACTCAGGAGAATGATCCCGAGGACGCGAGTCCAGTAATTCTGTTAATGGAAGAGCGCGTTCTTGAACGCGGCACTCTGCTCGCTCTGGCTCTGCGACTCCGGTTATCTCTGTATGTTCATTTTAGGCTACAATAAAACGAAATATGTTATAAAACACCACTCTGCTTCTTTTCTATTTCATTTTAATACATTTTAAACATTCTAAAGCAAACAAATGTGGTTCAGGCAACGCATAGCCTATTGATTATGTTCTGCATGTAGCCTATAACATTATATATTTATAACAAAATTAAATATAAAACAACCCTGCCTCTTTTCGTTTAAATTTAAAAAATATTTATATTGATTTATATTTATATTAAAAACATATTCCAGGCAATATGTAATGTCATGTATTGCATATCGCATTGGTACAAATGTTGCAATAAACATACAGATGATCTTGTAGTAAAATAAAAAAATGACAAAACTATCTCTTTTTTGTTGAATTTCAGTTTTATCAATAATAGCCATTATAAAAGTATGAGTAAAAAGTACAAAAAGATATACAGTAAAGCTTAAATATAACATCAAGAAACAATTCAGTCAGTCAAATAGTCAGCGCTCAAAGATATGAAACTTCACGTAGCCTTCTGCCAAAACTATTGGCCAGGGAACGAATTATAGATTCACGAGACCAAAGATCACCTGTTAGGTTTATACAAGACGAACTACAGTATATCTCATGTTTAACCACTACAAAGAAATCCGATTCAGCGGCAAACATCAGAACGACTAGCCGAGGAAAGGCTGTTCCAGGCGGGGGACACGAGCGCGAGCGTCCGGTGATCGCTTAGAATGGATCTCAGTCAAATTATCATAAATCTATAAATAAACCACAGATTTGAGCTTTAAAAAACTACTTTCTCGCCTGAAAAACTCTTAAAACTACATTTCGTGACACAATAACAGTAGAATTATATTTCACCTCCATATACTTCTAATGCCCTTGTAGCACGCGCGAGTGACGATACTCTGTCCACCAATCACCGTTCTGCAGTGAGTCTAGCTCCACCTTTTAGTACCCTTTCACTGTGCTAGGTACCCCAACGGAAGGGTACCCAAAAAGTGGTACGGTACGGTTCGGCTTTTTGGTACCATTCACAAGTTTTGACAGTGGAAACGCAAATAATTGCGTACCGAACCGAACTGTACCGTACCGTACCACTCAGTGGAAACGAGCCATTAAAGGGGTCATATAATGGTACATGCACTTTTACAAGTTGATTGTGCTGCAATGTGTGTTGTCAGTGCCTGTACAAAACCATCATTTAATGATAAAAATCCATCCGATGGTTTTGATTTAATCTCCTTATGTTTGTCCTAACACAGTCTCATCCCAAAAAGTCATATAACTGACGTCTTGGGACGTCTTTTGACCATACGTCAATATCCGCCTTTTTAGGGCCCCCTTAAACGTCGGTAGATGAGGTTATGGGATCCTAACTCTACCCCAGACCTAACCCTAAACCTAACCCGTCACCTAACTGACGTTAAAGGTAATCGTCAGTTAGGTGACGGGTTAGGTTTAGGGTTAGGTCTGGGGTAGAGTTAGGATCCCATAACCTCATCTACCGACGTTTAAGGGGGCCCTAAAAAGGCGAATATTGACGTATGGTCAAAAGACGTCCCAACACGTCAGTTATATGACGTCTTGGGATGAGACCGGGTTGGTTTTTCCCTGCCTCAAATTGAGCCGTTCGACCGTGTGACAACACACGGTCGCACGCCTCTCCCACGGTTGTTGATTGACAGCAGTGTTTCAACACAGACCCGCCCTGAGCGAGCTGTCATCATTACGCTATATAGTCCGTCATTGTTTATACACTGGAGCAGAATGGCGTCTAAGCGATTGTGTTGTTCTGTTCTTGGGTGCGATAACAAACACAGAAATCATTCTGATGTTCCTAAATTTGAACCGCTCAAGATGCAGTGGCTGAGTTTTGTTTACGAAGGGAATATTCCCCACGAGCAACGTCAATACTTTCATGTTTGTGCGAATCATTTCTCACCAGACTGCTTTATAAACGAGGAACAGTATATAGCTGGTTTTGCTAAGAAGCTGCTCCTGAAAAAATAATCGGTACTAACTATTTAAGGTGCAGAGTTCCCTCTGCACCTTAAGTTTTATTAATCTTTGCAAATCGCGGGAAAAAGTTTTTCATGACCATTAGTTGTAACGTTAATCTGTCAATGAACTAACGTATACACCAGTAAACACAGCGTTAGCATCTCACTACTCTCGTGTTTGTAAACACAGCGTTCGTATCTCACTGCTCTCTTATCTCGTACTCTACCCTGCCAGTGCATACAAACAGGGACGTGCACAGGGGGGTTGCTCAGGTTGCCCGGGCAACTGCCCATATGCCCTTCTCGACTCAGGTTGCCCTTCTGAGGAAAAAAAAAATCGTACAATGGATGTAGAATTTCACGTAGGCCTAGACAAAAAAATAATATAAAAATCGCAAAGCCTCATTCACTTCCAAAAAAAAAATAAAAAAATTAGAAAGTCAAACTGTTTCCACGAGACCATAGACTGCACGCGACCGTATGGTAAGGCACCGCAAATTACTCAGGCCGCGCCTCCATCTCGTGTCGCGCGCTAATTAATGTGTACGAATGAAAAAATGAAGCGAAACTATCCTTCTCGTCTCGAAAAGAGGAAGAAGAAAAACATGAGAGTGAATTGCGGGAACAGCAGTCAGGTAAACTTGTGTTCTGTCCTCTCTGTGTCAGCAAAGTTTGATGGTTTGTCTGGGCAGGCAGTGCATCTCTTACATCACTTTTTGCCTGACAAAAGTGAGAGTAAAATACCATTATTTATTACGTTTTGTTTTTGATAAACGACAAAGTGCAACAACAGTGTTTGTTTACTGCAGCTCGGAAAACATAACCGCGTCGCGTGTGTTGCGTTCATGCGCGTGCACGAAATGAAACTCGCATTTTTCAAGCAGAAATGTGGAGACCAGAGAAATACTGTACAATACATGATGGCACTCCCAATCAAAGTACACATTATAAAGACACTGATTATCTAGTCTCAGTGTAGTTAAAAACTCTAAACAACTGCACTAATTATGCAATATATAAACCAATGTATTAGCAATTTGACATTGATTGACTATTGATTTATAGGCTATATTGAATTTAAAATGATGATTAGATGGACATTCTGGTCAATATGAATGCAAATCCCTCAGTAAATAACCATAAATCAAGATTTGCTTTAACATGCATAAAAAAAAATTAAATAAAAATCATAGGCTACTGATTCCGAAAATACCCTGGCTATAGAGAGAACCAAAGTTAATCCCAAAAGCCAAAGTTCAGGGTTGTACTTTTATTATTTTCTTCTTGTTTATGTTTACGTTAATATTCACTTGTTATCTTAACATTCTATTAAAATGCTTTATTCAGTAAATATTGTTTGTTTGATCCTCATTCTGTTCTATATTGTTGTACTTATTCTTTGACTGTTTTGTTTAAAGGAGGGAGGATTGTATTGGGCGGTATTGAGTGGCAATGGCAAATGGTTTACATGACTCACGGCATCACAGATCAGGTGCTTAGGGCCCCAGGGGGAGGTCAGGATTGGCAAAAAAAAGAATTGTATTTTTTCCAGAAATCTAAGCGTTTTTTAATTTTTTCGAGTTTTTTCAATTCAATCCAGATTATTTCTTTTTAAATAAAAAAAAAAAATAATAATAATAATTTAAAAAACAATAAACAACAATATGAAGAACTCTTTTGCTCATTTGTCTCATCTCTGACATTTTGCAATCTTTATAAATAATTATAAGACCATAAGATGAGCCATTGCGTTTGGACATAAACACGGCCAGATAAGGCAATTTGGAAGGGGACAAATTCAACTGAATATATTCCTTCATATAGCCCGTGAGGGGGGAGGAGGGGGGGGGGTGCCCTTTTTTCAGGTCAGAGCAACTGCCCCTCAAAATTCCTGTGCACGTCCCTGCATACAAAGATAGATCAAAGTAACATTACATTAGCCAACCATTCAGAAACGTCCTCAAGCCTTAATTGTTGAACTTCTTTGCGGCCGTCATCTTGTTCCGGTGCGACTCCGGTTCAAACTGATACGGTTGCACAGATGTGTCCTCAGAGACTCCCGCTACCATTCTCTCTCCAAAACCTTTAACTGTTGTCAAGGCAGCACTCCACGTGTGTTCACGCCAACAGAACAGAGCGGGGTTTATTATTTAAAGGTATGTACTGAAACGGCTTGCCAAAAACAGAGCTGATTTTGACCAGGTAAAATGGTGTTTTCTTAAAATACTAATGAGAATTTTTAATAAAGGTATATTACAAAGTTTTCATTTAAACCCTAAACATTCATATTAACTTGTACAAAAATGGCATTATATGACCCCTTTAAGAATGTCTTGCAGTGTGTGATCCGCCATGATTTTCAAATCTTGCAGTGTGTGCAGGTTTGAGATTTGAAAAATAAAAATCTGTGAAGATTCTCCTTATGTGTGTGATGCAACCGGATTTAACAATCAGTTAAGATATACATTGTCTGATATACATAGTCTGATATACATCTATATACATAGATATACATTGTCTGAGCCCAGCAACAGCATTTCCTGGCTCCGTTTGAGACCAGCAAGTTCCCTTTTGAATTGGAACTTCAATACTGTTTCCACTTCGAAAGGAAATGTTTTAGGGTATGACTGTAACCCTGGTTCCCTGTGATGGAAAAAGAGACCTCAGGCCTGGACATCCCCTTCAGACCTCATAGATCCTCTTCTTAATATCATTAATTTGTTTTTGTCGCTAGGATACATAGCAAAAACCTTTAAGCTGGCTATGATAAAACCACTTGTTAAAAAAACGCAACTTGCATTGTAAAAAGCACTATATAAATAAAGGTAACTTGACTTGACTTGACTTCAGACAAAAGAATTGATGATGTGTATTACAGGCGCCATTTAATACTTACGGGCACTCCGCTTGTGACATTATGTATTGTCATCAGCCAATAATTTGGTGAGTTTACCACACATCCACACTTCAGATACCAGTCACGCTACCGTTCCCCATAGCATCAATCCAAGACGCAATGTCTTGTTCCACTTCTCAGGGAACCACTGTTAAAGTCATAACCTGAGACGTTTTTAGGGCTGGGGTGTGTCTCAATCAGCTCCCTAGTTCAGTAGTCAGGGCACTGATCAGGGACTCGTCAAAATCCTACTAGTTCAGTTACACTAGTTCAGTTAGCTCCCTAAAAAGTCCAACAATGCATCGTGAAAACCAAGGCTGGGTTTAACTCCACTCATGAAGTTCCCTAAGGACTTCCGCTCGGGGGAATCCCCGTTGCCATTTTGAAGTGCATTCAACTTCGTCAAGTGGGTGAGGTAAGTTTATTTGGACAGAGCCTCGACCCCTCAAGACATAGGGAGTGACTCTACTGAATATGCATATTTCAGGCAGATCTATAGACCACAATCCAACACGATTGTGACATCACAGCAGATTGTGCTTAATTTACCCCCATAATACTTGTAGCTACCTTAAGCTGACTATTATAATTTATTGTATTTTTATTATTATCAGGGAGGGTTAGGGCATACAAAATTTTACTTAAACGTAGCCCATGGAGCATAAAAGTATTGCCCACTATGTTCCCTTAATGGAAGTTCTGAAGCGCAAAACATAAATCATGTGAGCCAACTTACGACACATGAACGTTTTTTTTTTTTTTTTTTTTTTAATACAAAGCATTTTTAAATTATATTTCAGCATAAATATACATCGCTAGACAGGTAATGAACATAATCTAGCTAACATTTATAATTTGTTTACATTTACATTTTTATTTACTCATTCAGCAGATGCTTTTATCTAAAGCAGAGGTCTCAAACTCGCGGCCCGCTGGCCATCTGCGGCCCGCGGGATGATAGTTTGTGGCCCCCTACTTGATATTAAAGTTTAATGTTAGTGCGGCCCGCCGTTGCGTTTGCCGCGTTTTTATTATTATTATTATTTTTATCCCTTATGAGCTACCATATATAGTCTCGTGATAGCTTACGGTGGGTTTGTTGTCAATAGTTGTCATGACAACCACTGCGCCTGGAAAAAATGAGCGCGTCGCTTCAATTGAGCGCGCTGGGCGCTTGATGCGCGCCTACATTTGAAACGTACTTGAGCGTGCAAAATATGTGAGCTACCACCACCAAATCAGGCCACACACAGCTACTGATAGCTCGCGAGCGACGTGTTGGATACCGCTGCTCTAAAACAATGTGAGAATAATCATTTCGAGCTTGTAATATGTGTTGTGTCTGAACGTGTTCAATGACGATAGTTCATGAACTCGTTCATATTTTTGGGCGAACGTGAACTGAACGTAGCCTACTGTATTACTGCCTGATGAACGTTACAGTGAATTTGTTTATTCTAGTGTCTGTGAACCGAGGAGCGAGGAGGCGTCGTAAGATCATAAATGGTTTTATGAGGTCGGTGAGGATGGGAAAATCTTACATGTCTGTGCAAACTTTGCCCGTCGATAAAATGATTGTTATCTGTGATTGTATATGGGCTGTGGCAATTGCCACAGCCCATATACAATCACAGATAACAATTTTTTACTATTTAGCCTAATAATAAAAAAAGAAGCTCGCAGCAACAAATGGAAAAAAGAACTATGAACTAGTTCATTTTTGAAATATGAACTGAACTAGTTCATTTTAAAATTTGTGAACTGAACTTTGAACTAGTTCATGCAATGAACTTGGTCCAACAGGTTGATAAAGGTTTGCTTTGATATGTGCAAAGTCAGTAATTTGCCTGAGATGTGTAGAAATAATTATTTATATTTCAAAAGCAGTAATTGTTTTTCTTAGTATAATAAAAGGAAATGTGCCTTTCGGGGAAAAAAAATTCAATATAATAGTGTTGTATAAAGAAAATAAAAAGCAAATATGACTATCATCACAAAGATGTTGTGTATAAGAAAAAGACAAAGAAAGTTTGTAAAATTAACTTCAACTGTCAGAAGGACAGATCATGAAGAACCAATCATGTACAGAAACACTGCGTCAAAAGGTGTGTATACGGGAGTTCCCTTTCGTAGTCACTTCGAGTTACGTCAGAAGTGACGGAGATTGGGGGTTTCGCATAGAAAGCCAATCCTCTTCGAGTATTAAAACACGAGCCAATGGCATGCAATGCCTTGGGGCTGCGGAAATTTGCATAGCGTACTCCGCCCTACTCCGTGAGTATAAAAGGAGGAAGTGAACGCAACCGCAGTATGTTTTCGCTTCGGAGCCAAGAGAACCTCTTCACTCCTGAAAGCACTGTTCAAGACTCTTCGAGACGAGCGTCCTCTTCAGTGTTGGTGTGACGGCGGTACCCAGCGAGATTCTGCATCGCCTGCGATCTGAGCAGTGGTCTGCCAGACTTTGCGCTTCTCCCTGGTCGCTTCAGCGCTGAAAGAGTGAATTTCCTCCTCTCATTGAAAGAGCTGCACGCGCACGTCTTTTTAAAGACGGTTCGCCCGTGCTCTTCTGGGTGTGATTGATTTCTGTCGTCATCTGATGGTCACGATCGCTGCTTTGTATGCCTGGGCATTTCAGCATGCAGCAGCAGCGTTCGTGGATGACTCATTTTCCTTCTGTGGGAACATGACCATCTCTACACTGAGGTCGAGACTCAATGATCTCACTTGAGTGAGAGTCCCGGTCCCCCCCGCTCGATCGGTTTCCTCCATAGGGGGCCCGTCGACCCGGGGACCTGGTGATTTACGGTGATGGTGTGGGATAAGCCCCGACGATTCCTCGGGCCACACCTCCCGCCTCAGTGCGAGAGCCAGCGAGCGTTAGTTCGATTCAGTCGGTTGCTTCTTCGGTGGCACCGGCTGCTTCGGGCAGCGCTCCAGATGATGATGCGATGTCGATCGCAGCATCACTAGGCGGGCTTGACTCCTCGGGAAGTGAGGATGCGGCCGCGTTGCCTCCCTCGGGAGCGTCAGCGCCGCCGTGTCTGATCCCGCGATGATGGCCGTGCTATCTCGGGCGTCCGTGAGCATCGGGTGGGGGTGGAACTCCGCCCCTCCCCGATCTCTCGCGGCTGAATAATTGGTTTTTGGGTAACGCTGCCGCCTTACGGCCACGGCCAACCCCAATTTCCTTTTTTCCCCGAGTTGCATGCGGAACTGACACGCACTAAAAAATAAATAAAAAAAAAAAATAAAAAAAAAAAAAAAAAAAAAGCGTGCTTAGTTCCCCGCCCTTCCTCCCCTCGGCGATGCGGCTGTCTGTGGGTACGCTGGGGCTCCCCCGGTCAACCGGCGGTTGCTCTCAGATGCCCCTCCAAAGCCTATGGGTTCTCGTCGTCTATGGCGGCGCGATTCTGTAGAGCGGCGGGACAGGCAGCCTCCGCCCTGCATATGATGAGCACCTACAAAGCTAGCTGCTCAGGAATGTGCACGAGGAGGTGACGGACCAAGCGAGCTGCGAGCCTGTCGCCTACCTTGTCCTTAAACGGGTCACGGAGGCGGTCGCTCGCTCCCTTGGTCAGGTGATGCCCACCGCGGTGGTCCAGGAGCATCATAATGTTCGGCGGTGCGGTCCAGGACTTTGCCCAGCACTTCTCGACCGCCTAGGAGCAGACGAAGGCGGTTTCTCTGCCCCGACGGCCAGCTGCTGCCTCCAACCAGCCGTCGGCTCGGACGCCTCCGCCAGCTCGCCGCCGAGGACGCCCCCCTGCGGCTCCCTTCCCTCCCACGCGGCCCCAGCAGCAGCCTTCAGCCGGTTCGCGTCGCGGAGGAGGCCACAGGTAAGCGTCCCAAGGAAAGAGCCCCCCCTCAGGCCGCGTGCCCCGCTAGACGCCAGGCGAAGCGATGTTCCTGAGGCGGGCCGCTCAGTGATAGTGTCATGGTTTTTCTCAGGAGGCGGTGGCAGGGCCCCTCCTTCCCCGGTGGAGGGCCGGTGGAGAATCTTTTGTTCTAGCTGGCTCCCTGAGCTGGTTGAGGAAAAGCTGACACTGTCATTGAGCACACAGACTGGAATGAGCGCGCACGACGTCCAGTGCGTCGCCCCGTTCATTCCTCTCTGTCTCGGAGGGCGCGGAAGGGTGCGTGTGTCGTCCCCGGGCTACGCCAATCCCTTCCCCCTCTGTCGCCAGACCCCCGGCAGAACAGACCCCCGTGGAACGCTCTGCCTTCCCTGGTCTCTTCTGTCGGGGAGCGGGTTTCGACGGTGCATCCGGACGGGGTAACTCCTGCACGCATGCCGGTCGACCCGCCTCGCTGCCCCTCCGGGGGGACGTCTGTGGTTCGCATGACCCCGTTGGCTCACTTCCTGGAAGCCTGGCTAGCGCTTCCCGGGGTTCCCGCTGGGTCATCAGAACGATCGGATTCGGCTACGCGATTCAGTTCGCACGGTCTCTTCCCCGCTTCAGGGGAGTTCGCTCCACGATGGTTGGTGGCAATGCCCCAGTCTTGAGAGCGGAGATTGCGACCCTGCTGGCGAAGGGTGCAATCGAGACGGTCCCTCCAGCCGAGGTGAGGTCCGGGCTTTACAGCCCCTACTTCATTGTCCCCAAGAAAGACCGGTGGGTTACGACCGATCCTGGACCTGCGCATTTTGAACCGTTCTCTCCATCGACTACCGTTCAAAATGCTCACGGCCAAACGCATTTTCGAATGTGTTCGGTATCAGGATTGGTTTGCAGCGATCGACCTGAAGGACGCGTACTTCCATGTCTCCATTCTCCCTCGACACAGACCGTTTCTTCGGTTTGCCTTCGAGGGCCAGGCATACCAGTACGCCGTTCTCCCATTCGGGTTAGCTCTGTCCCCTCGCGTCTTCACGAAGATCATCGAGGCAGCCCTTGTTCCCCTTCGCGAACACGGGGTTCGCATCCTGAACTATCTCGACGACTGGCTGTTACTAGCACACTCTCGAGCTCAGGTTTGCGAACACAGAGACCTGGTGCTACGGCACCTAGCCCGTCTGGGCCTTCGGGTCAACCGGGAAAAGAGCAAACTTTGCCCCGTGCAGAGGATCTCTTTTCTCGGCATGGAGATAGACTCGGTCGCCATGTCCGCGCAGCTCACGAACGAGCGCGCGCACTCACTGCTGGCTTGTCTTCGACAGTTCGAGGGCAAGAGTGCGGTTCCACTGAAACTATTTCAGAGGCTCCTGGGGCATATGGCATCCGCGGCCGCGGCAACGCCGCTCGGTTTGCTTCATATGAGACCGCTTCAGCTGTGGCTTCGCGATCGAGTCCCGAGGTGGGCATGGCATCGCGGCTCGCTCCGAGTTCCAGTGACTCCGACGTGCCGCCGATCCTTCTTCCCGTGGTCGAACCTCAGCTTTTTACGGACTGGGTCCCTATTCAGCGAGTTTCCAGGCATCTCGTTGTCTCCACGGATGCGTCTACCACGGGTTGGGGTGCCATGTGCAATGGGCATGCAGCCGCCGGTTCCTGGACAGGAGCCCAGCGCCTCATGCACATCAATTGCCTCGAGCTGTTGGCAGTACGGCTCGCCCGGCACCGCTTCCGAGCGTGCTCTAGGGCCAGCATGTGCTTGTCCGCTCAGACAACACTACGGCAGTAGCGTACATCAACCACCAGGGGGGGTCTACGCTCGCGCCGGTTGTCGCAGCTCGCCCGCCACCTCTTGATATGGAGTCAGAAGCACCTGAGGTCCCTTCGTGCAGTTACATTCCTGGAGACCGGAACCGGGCAGCCGCGAGCTGTCCCGGGCCCGTCCCATCTCCGGCGAATGGCGACTCCATCCCCAGTCGGTCCAGCTGATTTGGGACCAGTTCGGGGAGGCACAGTTAGACCTGTTCGCCTCTCGGGACTCGTCCCACTGCGCCCAGTTTATTCTCTGACCCGCGGCTTTCTCGGCTCGGATGCGCTGGCGCACAGCTGGCCACGGGGCCCACGCAAGTGTGCGTTCCCCCAGTGAGCCTCCTTGCACGGGTGTTGTGCAAGATCAAGGAGGACGAGCAGCAGGTCTTGCTGGTAGCCCCCTACTGGCCCACCAAGACGTGGTTCTCCGAACTCTTGCTCCTCGCGACAGCACCTCCTTGGCCTATTCCTCTGAGACCGGACCTACTCTCTCAGAGACGGGGCACTCTGTGGCACCCTCGTCCCGATCTTGGAGGCTGCACGTGTGGCTCCAGGACGGGACGAGGCAGGTTTGAGTTCGCTGCCACCTGTGGTGGCGGCAACCATCACTTCCGCAAGAGCGTCGTCCACGTGACACCTTTATGCGTTGAAGTGAAACCTCTTCGTCAATTGGTGTTCTTCTCGCTGAGAAGACCCCCGGAGATGTTCGATCGGAGTCATGCTTCCTTCCTGCAAGAGGGGTTGGAGCGCAGGCTGTCGCCCTCCACCCTTTGGATTTATGTCGCGGCCATTGCCGCATCTCATGATGCAGTGAAAGGTAAGTCTATGGGAAGCATGACCTGGTCATCAGGTTCCTGAGGGGAGTGAGGGGGCTAAATCCGCCTCCCTCCCCTCCTGCCCTCTGGGGACCTCTCAGTAGACCTGGGTGCTCTGCAGAGGCCTCCCCTGGAGCCTTTGCAGTCGGTAGAGTTTTTGCCCTGTCCTATGTGACAGCACTCCTGATTGCATTGGTATCCATCAGGAGAGTAAGGGACCTGCACGCACTCTCTGTTGACGAAGTGTGCCTGGAGTTCGGGCCGGCTTACTCTCACGTATTCCTGAGACCCCGGCCTGGATATATGCCCAAGGTTCCTACCACTCCCCTCCGGGACCTGGTGGTGAACCTGCAAGCGCTGCCCCTGGAGGAGGCAGACCCAGCCTTGGCACTGCTCTGTCCGGTACGTGCTCTCCGCACCTATGTCGACAGAACGCAGTGTTTCAGGACCTCAGACCAGCTCTTTGTCTGTCATGGGGGGAGCCAGAAGGGAAGGGCTCTCTCAAAGCAACGGCTGTCCCACTGGATAGTGGATGCCATTACTTTGTCTTACCAGCAGCAAGGCCTTCCGTGCCCCCTTGGTGTGACGGCCCATTCCACTCGGAGTGTAGCCTCCTCTTGGGCTTTAGCGCACGGCGCCTCGCTAACAGACATCTGCAGAGCTGCAGGCTGGGCGACACCCAACACCTTCGCCAGATTCTATAATCTGCGAATTGAGCCGGTATCCTCTCACGTACTCGTTTCGGCCAGTTCTGGATCCGCTCAGGTGTCTTCGCTTGCTCGCCACTCCACTCCCCGGACTGGATAAGTGCGATATTTCCTCAGTTCTTCCATTGAAGCCTTGAGTCCTCCAGCACCGACGATGCGGGCACCACTGCTGTGGCTCTGGATGCTGGCTAGGTGCCTCCATGCGTACGGTTCCCCCTTGGTAACCGTCTCATGTGTATTATCCACTGTAAGCCTCTCTGAGCATGTGTCTTCCCTTGGCAAGCCATCTGCCACCCCTGGAGCTGAAATTAGTAGCCACCTGCGGTTGGTGCTCCAGTGATTCCATATGTGTTTCTATGTGGCCATATGTGTATTCGTAAGTCCTCCCTTCGGTAGGCAGCTGGTAGCATGTCCCCTTCGGGATATGTTTCCCAGTGTACCTTGGTAATCCTGTGTCTAAGTCGGATCCCCTAAGGAAAACAGGTAAGGCTCGGGGGTTTAGACTTTCGCAGGGCACTGGAAGACAGCCTGAAGTTGGCGTGATGGCACAGACCCCCAATCTCCGTCACTTCTGACGTAACTCGAAGTGACTACGAAAGGGAACGTCTCGGTTACGTATGTAACCCTCGTTCCCTGAGTAGGGAACGGAGACGTTACGTCTCCCTGCCACTTCTGCTGTATCGCTGGGTAGAGGCCGAGTTCAGTCTTGGCTCCTCAGCGAAGACATACTGCGGTTGCGTTCACTTCCTCCTTTTATACTCACGGAGTAGGGCGGAGTACGCTATGCAAATTTCCGCAGCCCCAAGGCATTGCATGCCATTGGCTCGTGTTTTAATACTCGAAGAGGATTGGCTTTCTATGCGAAACCCCCAATCTCCGTCACTTCTGACGTAACGTCTCCGTTCCCTACTCAGGGAACGAGGGTTACATACGTAACCGAGACGAATTCGGACAATGAAAATGCCCGCGAAATGTGCTGTTTGGCAGGGATCTTTGGAACTTTGTTATGCGTACCTGTAAATGCCTGTAAAGGCCCGAAAACAGGAACTTGTCTGACCACATGCTGTTAGTTGATGGCTTGGCTTTTTAAATGCTAATTTGTTTTGGGACTGGCTCAAGTTTGCCCCTATTCCCCTGCCCCCCTCATTAGTATTCAGGAAAGGTGATAGGCTTTACATTGTGTCAGTCTTCAACAAGTGTTACGGAGAGCAGAGTGGAGATGTTACTCCTTTACATAGGGACAATATGGCTATTAAATCTCTGAGTCCGAACGAAAACAGACTGGTGTATATGGCAAATGAAAGTTTGAAGAGGATATTTGAAAAGCTGGAGATGATGGACATGAGGTTGGATAAGATGGAGGCTGACATCAATGAGCTCAAAGAAGCAAAAGAGGAGCCTGCTTCAAAGAAATTAAAGAGAGCTGGGAATAATTCTGTTGCGGTAAGTTATTTTCTGACCATCACAGTGTCTGCTTAACTTTGTGTGCTTTATTTATAAATCTATTCGAATTGAGCCCTCATACTATGTTGGATTTTTACAGGAATGGATATGGAGATTGCACAATGGGGAAAACAACATACACAAATATGACGCACAGACAAGATATATCTTTAAAACTATGCTTTCATAACAGTCTTTTCTTCTAAATTATATTTTTAATCAAGCTTCTTTAATTACTGCTTCACAGTCTATCCTCCCCCCACAACCTCGAGGTCATAATCTTTTTAATTGCTGTACCAGACGTAGATCCTGCTGTTGTTAAAGGTAAGTCACAAGTACCAAGGCTACAACTTTTTAACTGTATAGATTAGTTACAAATAAACATATTCTCCCCCTCTCTATCTCCATCTCTCTAGCATCCTGCAAGACATATTTTGAAACTGTTAGAAGGGGTTACAGGATGGCCCAAGATGATAACAAAGACAAGATGGAGGACAGCAGGATCATTATGCTCATGAGACAAAGAAAAAGAAGAGTAAGTATAAATACATATAAATCTCAGTAAAAGCCTCAGCCTGGGAGAGGCTCCCATCCCAACACATTTGATATTTTTAGTGGTTTAATTACTTTTTTCCCTCCCATTTTGCAGCTACTGAGCTGCAGGACTGGGGTTCTCCAGACAGAGGAAGATGCATCTATCTGGAAGACTGCAACAGTTGACCACATGTCTGAAGAGTAGGATGCCATATTGGATGGAAAGTCGGTGTGGGTTGTTCGGGTTATTATATTGTTTTACATATATTATACACAGGCCTTATATATTATATGGGGTTATTTATTGTATGACTAATAGTAAAATGTATTCTGTGCTAATGTTTTTTTTTATTTATAGAGTTTTGACTGTGTGTATATAAATATGTATGTCATGTGCCCAGTGTCATTTACAAATAATAAAAATAACAAACTCAACTTTGTCTATCTGATTGTCTTGACATTATAACCATGAACACCAATGACAATGAATATTAATAATGAGTAATAATAAACCCAAATGAGGTCATAAACTGGACCAATAGTGTGGGGGTTTAGAGGAGGGACAAAGCATTGAGCACCCAATCCTATGTAAGATCTCTGACCAATTGAAGGAGGCCACTGCCTTGTGTCCCAAAGGTGTGAAATGCTAATGTTCCCTTGCATTGACCCCGACCTAGGGATTATTCACCATGGTAACTGATGGCCCTAGTGGCTCCCTGCTGTGCCCCAAACTTGGTACATATCCAGGAGTTTTCGGGATTGTGTGACGGGACAGCAAACTCCCGTATACACACGTTTATTTGTGGAGTACACAGGAGTACTCAGGAGTTTTACATGCCCGATTACAGCTCTTTTCACGCAGTGAAAGGAATGTTCAAATTCAGAGGAACAGTTCAGAAGAAACTTTATAAATAAAGATTGAGAAGATTGGATCAGTTGTGCTCCATTTTTGGAATACTTAAATAACGTTACATGTTTTTTTTTTTTTTTTTTTTTTCGTTTTTTTTGTATACTTAATGCGGCCCGGCCTGACCCAGACCTCCAGCGGCCCCCAGTTAATTTGAGTTTGAGACCCTGATCTAAAGCGACTTATCCAGCTTTTATCCAAAGCGACATTGCTCGCAGTTGCATAAGCCAGATAAGTGAGGATTTAAAGGAAAATGAACGTTTTTTTATGTTAAGTTCTCACGGAAGAGATTTGTTTTCAGTTGTCTTTTGAATGCTGTCAGGGATTCTGCATTCCGGATGAGGGTGCAGATCATTCCACCAGCATGGTACCGTGAATGAGAATGTTCTGGAGAGTGATTTTGAGTCTCTCTGTGATGGTACCATGAGCCGACGCTTGTTGACTGATCGTAGGCTTCTGGTAGGGATGTAGACTTGTTGTAGTGAGTGGAAGTAGGAGGGAGCTGATCTTGTGGTCAGTCTGTAAGCAAGTGTCAACACCTTGAACTTGACGCGAGCAGCGAGTGGTAGCCAGTGCAGAGAGATGAACAGAGGAGTGACGTGGGCCTTTTTGGACTCGTTGAAAGACCAGATGAGCTGCAGCATTCTGGATCATTTGTACAGGTTTAGTTGCACATGATGGAAGTCCAGCCAGAAGAGCATTGCAGTAATCAAGCCTAGAAATAACTAGGGCCTGGAAAAGTTGTGTTGCATGCTCGGTTAGGAAAGCCCTGCTCTTCCTGATGTTGTGCATAGCAAACCTGCATGATCAAGCTGTCTTTGTAATGTGGTCTGTGAAGGTCTGCTGATCATCAAATATAACTCCAAGATTTCTCACTGACCTTGATGGGGTGATTGAAGAAGAATCTAGCTGGATAGTGAAGTTGTGCTGTAGAGACGGATTGGCAGGGAGGATGAAAAGCTCAGTCTTAGCCAGGTTGAGCTGCAGGTGATGTTCCTTCATCCATGCCGAGATGTCCGCCAGACAACTTGAGATCCGTACAGCTACTGTGGGATCATCTGGTTGAAATGAGAGGTAGAGCTGGGTGTCATCAGCATAGCAATGGTTAGAGAAACCATGTGCCTGTATGATGGGTCTGTATTCCTTGAAATGCTGAAGCCTGATTTGAATAATTCTTTTGCTTGCAAGAACTGAACCCTGGGGAACCAGTGTGGTCAGTTGATGCTTTGGATACCTCGCCTCTCCATGCGACCCTGAAGGACCTACCTGTGAGATAGGACTCAAACCAATGGAGAGGAGTTCCTGTGATGCCCAGAGATCAGAGGGTGGAAAGAAGGATCTGATGATTCACAGTGTCAAAGGTAGCAGACAGATCCAGGAGGATGAGAACTGATGATTTGGAAGCAGCTTTAGCGATCCGCAGGGCTTCGGTGACCGACAGCAGTGCAGTCTCGTTTGAATGTCATTTCTTAAAATCCAGCTGGTTGTTCAGAGACAGGAAAGATGCTTGTTTAAAAGCAACTCGTTCAAGTGTTTTCACAATGAATGGTAGGAGAGAGACAGGTCAGTAATTATCTAAAAGTGATGTGTTTAGCATTGTTTTTTTTTTAAGCAGCGGAGTTACCCGAGCCTGCTTAAATGCTGTAGGGAAAATGCCAGTGTGGAGGGATGAGTTGATGATGTGTGTGAGAGCTGGAAGAAGTGTAGGAGAGATTGCTTGTAGAAGGGATGTGTGAGGGGATGGGGTCTAGAGAGCAGGTGGTAGGATGACTGGAGAGGAGAAGCTTGGATACTTCTTCCTCGGTTAGTGGAGTGAAGGAGGAGAGAAGGTTGTTGGCTGTGGGAGAGGTTAGTCTGGATTCCTGTGTGTGTGATGCTGAGAACTGACTGTTGATAGTTGTAGTTTGTTTGGTGAAGAAGTTAGCAAAATCATCAGCAGTTTACGAGGAGGTGGGTGGAGGTGGAGGTGGACAGAGGAGATTGTTGAATGTCTTGAACAATGAACTTATGTTAGAGACGCTGTTGATCTTGTTGTGGAAATATGAAGATTTCGCAGCATGAACATCAGTAGAAAAGGCACAGAGCAGCGATTGATACCTACTGAGGTCAGATACGTGTCTTTTGATTTGCGCCATTTCCTGTCCACTGCCCTGAGTCCAAAGTTGAACCAATTTTTCCTGCCCAGAATCCTCTTTTTTTTGCAGTGGAAATGTGCTCAAGTGGGTTTGAGAATGAAAACAGGCCGAAGTGCGTTTTGGTTTCAGAAGTAAGATCCCATTCGTTTTGTGTAGGATAGAATATCGTGTGTATCAGAAAACTGTGCATTAAACTGAAAATATATTGTTTTTAGACTTATAATCAATGAATATAATTCAAAAATTTCAACTTTTATCATTGTTTTTTATTTTATTACACAATTTGTAATGCATCATAGTGTGATTCATCTTGAAACTATTTTTATTTTAATTTTTATATTTAATGTTTCCCATTATACAAATGGGAAAAATACAAATTCTAAAAAAATCTCATACTATATAGCTAAACCTGTACACACCTATGGTCCAGTCCTGACAACTGTGCTGCCATTACTGTACACACTCTCAGCTTATTTCCCCTGGAAACAGAGCAGCTACAGTCTAATGACAGACTGAGATCATTCTCCAGACCCGGGCCTCACCATGAGACCTGCATGTCTGCTCAGAAACTTCAGTGTTGAATTTATGGCACTTCTTTATTTCATATTGAGTTGAGTGTTTTGGGAGGGTCATTCAATAATGAAGTTGGCAGCACTGCATCTTAAGTAAACCCAAGGTGTTCCCACAGTGGGTGAACAGAGTTAATATCACAGACTAAAGGCTTAATCACACAAAGAATGATAACTTAAAAAAATGTGCATCAACCACAATATACAAAAACGTTATCTTTAATGGTAACACTTTACAATAAGGTTCATTAGTAAACATTAGTTAATGTACTAACATGAACAAACCATGAGCAATCCATTTGTTACTGTATTAGTTAATCTTTGTTAATGTTATATTTGATAAAAAAATACAGCTGTTCATTGTTAGTTCATGTTAGTTCACATTCACTGTGCATTAACTAATTTTAACAAGATTTTAATAAAGATTAACAAAGATCAGCAAATGCTGTATAAGTGCAGTTCATAATTAGGTCATGTTAACTAATGAAGTTAAATGAGGATAGGAGCAGGCTTTACTCAATGTACTTATAAACTTTAAGAGTGCTGGCCTAGATGATTAGAATTTGACATTGGCTGTCATGAGGCCACCATTTTAATGACAAATTTAATTTGTACCGCTGTCAAGAAAAATATTCATGACACAGTTTTAATGGCCTCAAGACAGCCATGGTAAAATCCAACCACATGACAGTTTAATGTACTGTAATGTTAACCCATAAAGCTACAGTAAGTGGTTTCTTAAGTTTGATAATTAATCTGCTATGCTGTGTTTATGACATATTTATGACAGGTTGTGTTGTCTTATAATGTCAAGTTGTCATGACAAAGACACTGAGAGGTTATGATGTATTGGTTGATGTCAATGTGTCATAACAAAGACATCTCAAACAATGTCATATTTGCATTAAAATGTCACAATTGACAGAATGAGACTTAATGACAGTTTGCATAAACATGCATAAAACCTCATTCATTAAGTGTCATATCATGTTTATAAAGGTGTCATGTTAGTCTTATGCACACCCCTTCAAGTAAAGTGTTACCACTAAGGTTAACTAGCCAACCTTATTGTAAAGTTTTACTTGTTTATTATATAAGCATGCACTGCAGTTTGTATGCCATTTAAATGCTTGAGTGCTTTAAAGGGCACCTATTATGGAAAATTCACTTTTACATGGTGTTTGAACATAAATGTGTGTTGGCAGTGTGTGAGCAAAACCACCCTAGAATGATAAAAATCCACCCAGTGCTTTTTTTTTTTCTTTTACAATCTCAATAAATCATGTGCACTGTCTCAGAACGAGCTGTTCTACGATTCAGCTCTTTGTGACGTAGAATTGAGCAAGGGGTTTGATTGACAGTGTGGTTGTGGCCTAGACCCCGCCCTCAGTGATCTGTACACACCATCCTCCATTGTTTCAAGACAGCTGGCAATGTCTCTTGGAAACATTCGTGTTCTTTCGTGGACTCGTGGGTTAATTCTGTTGTTGTGGCTTAAAAGTTAATCCTCAAGTGTGGATCGTCGTCTACTGTTTGCGATCCAACGTCACCTCTAGTAAGTGTATTGTATGATTTTTGAGCAAATAGTCATTTCAGTCTGTCAGCCAATTCAACAAATGCGTCTAAAGTTGTTGTCGTCGAAGGATGTCTGTGTATATAATTTAAACATTGTTTGTAGTGTGTAACTACACTTTTATAAATATATATTTAAAGATATTGTATTACAAACTGCATATGTTGTTGTTCTTTAAGTTAGCCATCTTTTCACATTTGCCACAGAAGCACCTGTATGACAAGTAAACATGACGCAACAGGTCCCTCGCATAAATGTAATTTCGCTTGTACGTAGCAAACTTTATCACAGACTGTGTATGTAGTTTCAAAAAATTGCGCCAGCGTTAGTGTTTGTGTGTCTGTGTGTGTTGCACATCCATACTTGCAAAAAGACGTGATTACAACTCTATAATCTGATCTGTGTTTATTCTGAGTCTCTTCGTATAATTTATATAATCCGATTCAAACGTACACTGAGTGACAGACAAAACAGCGCGTCTCTCACTCTCCCCTTCTGCTTACCGACTGCCAAGTTACGCCCTCATCCAAAGGCACGGCGGGGATATGCAGCTCATTTGCATTTAAGGTGGTATACACCCAAAACAGCTTATTTTTAATCAGGCCCCAAAATGACATTTTCAAATGGTTATAATAAATTAACTATGGGGTATTTTGAGCTGAAACTTCACAAATACATTCTGGGGACACCCGAGACCAATATTACATCTTGTAAAAAGGGGCATAATAGGTGCCCTTTAAAGAATGGTGGATTCTGATTGGCTGTCAATGTTTTAATCATATATCAGCTGGAAAAAAAATAGTTCTGAAACTGATTTTAAGTCCTTGGTGTTAACTGGCCTTTACAGTGTTGAACAATTAAATCTGTAGGAAACACCTAGCAACGAGAACACCCTGAACTGCCAATCAATGACCAAATAACCAGTCAGGGCTTAGCAACAACTCAAAATATTTTAGCAACACTTTATCAAGATTAAGATCCCTGACTTAAAGTTGGCATGACACAGTTGTGATAGACTGTTCTTCTCTATTGGGATGTACTGTACCTGAGTGAAATGGCTTCTTCAGAAATTGATTGGATGGTTGAGGTTTGCTACTAGTCGATCTCATATGAGTGACAGTTTGTCCCACCCTCGCGCCAGTAAACACGTCATCAGAGAAAATAAGTCTCTGACAGACTAGGGAAGTTTACTTTCGATGGAACTCAAACTGCGTCAATGAAGACACTTTGGGGAACACCCTTAGCGTAAGGCATATGAAGTATGAATGAAACTAACCCAATCCTGATTGGTGCTGCGTTATGACATAACAAGCCCGTTCTCATCCTTTGCGTCATATAGGTGACACCATATGACATTTTGTCGAAGTACTAAGCACATGGCACCCTTTAGCGTCAATATGAGATGCAGAACCCAAGGCGTCATGCAGGTGACTGGCATCCTTTAGCGTCAGTGGGGCGCCGGCACACAACAGAGTTAGCTTTTTGCTCATCAGCAAGCCCTCTGTGTCAAACTGTCTGTCCTATTTTGTGTTATTTGTCCCGTAAGAACTTCAAATAAAGGTATGCATTGCAATATAGAACCTAGTGCTCGAATCTCTCATTTGCCGAGGTAGTACGTCGATTGAAGGTCTGCATTGCAATACAGAATCTAGTGGCTCGGATCTCGCGTTTGCCGAGGCAGTGTGTAGATTATAGGTCTACTCTGCAATAAAGATTATATGGTTGGGATCTTGCATTGCCCTGGCATTGCAATACGGATCTCATGTCTGCCGCATTTGCCGGCGGTGCACAGATTACAGGTCTACTCTGCAATAAAGATTCTGTGTGATTGCGAGGCATGCACAGTCAGCTCCTAAGGGTGCTGGCAGTGTTCATTTAGAAATATCTTGACGTGTACATCCGTGCGCTGTCGGATGTTTCAGCCTCACACCTGTTGACTTTCTTCTCGAGGGATGAATGCCATATATATTGTGACGGCTCGAACCTAGCGTTTGCAGAGGCGAGACTGTATAAATATGTCTGGTGATTGTGGCTGTATTTAATTCTAAGAAATGGAAATTATGGAATATTATCTGACTTCAAGAAGTTAAATATTTTAATTCAGCCTACTATTCAGACTATGTTTCACTTATCCAGTGTTTATGGCTGCATTTAATTCTGAGGAATTAATATAATGAGCCGCGAATGAACGCTGCTCTGTCTGCCCCACAGGGTTGTGGCCAGACAGTGTTCCATCCACACATCGAAAATCGTTTGTTTTTTTTCCTGCCAGTCTTCAGGGTATCGGAAACGAGATGAAAATAGTAGGGCTGTCCCCTCTCTGTGGAGCTCCCAGAAAATCAATGATTGCAGCGTCAAGTACGCTTTGGGACACATCAGTTTTCAGCGAATGCAAGCAGCAGTGTCTGCCTCAAAGACTTGCGGTTAGGCAGTGTTTGCGTCCGCACATCGGAAACTGTTTTCGATTATTCCTTGGCAGTCCTCTGCTTCAGGGTGTCAAGAACAAAACTTCAGGCTTGCGGCCAGGCAAGGTTCGCGTCCACACATCGGGAATCGTTTCGACCAAACCCTGCCAGACCCTGTCTCGAGAGGCTGGTTCCCTTAGTAGAGTATTTGAAATCCCGGCCAAATATTTTTAGTAAAATAACAATACACTCCTAACAATAGAGAAGGGTTACAGGCTGCAGTTTGATTGCGCCAAACTGAAATTCAGCGGGGTGGTGTAGACTGCAGTTGACCCAGTGCAGGGTTGGGTTTTGGAACAGGAAGTAAACTTCCTGCTGGTAAAGGAGGCCATAGAGCGTGTACCTCCGCCGGACAGGGAGTCTGGGTTCTACAGGCGCTACTTCATAGTTCCCATGAATGATGGGGGGTTGCGCCAATTTTAGATCTAAGGCACTTGAATTGGTCTCTGAGGAGATGCAGGTTTAAGATGCTCACTATTCCATCATCGTGAGTCAGATCAAATTTGAGAATTGGTTGGTCACTATAGATCTAAGGGTGTATACTTCCACATATCAATCCTTCAATCTCACAGGAAGTTCCTGAGGTTCACTTTTGGAAGCGAAGTGTTCCAATATTGGGTTCTACTGTTCGGCCTTGCTCTCGCCCCTCGCACATTTACCAAATGCGTGGAAGCTGCTCTAGCAGCTTAACCCTCTTAACCCTCTGGGGTCTAAGGTGTTTTTGGGGTCCTTGAGATGTTTTCAGATATCAGGTGTGCTTGCCTTCACATTTAGCCCCGATCCAAGAAGTGTGCGATGCAGCAGGATGGGCCTGCCCCTTGTACTTTTAGCAGATTCTATAGCCTGGACATTTCTTCTACACCAGGCACACTAGTGCTCTCGTTCTAAGTGTGCCTGTGCGCGGCTTTACACTGGAACAGGCATGGCCCGTTGTGGCATAGGGTTACTCATTCCCCAAAGTGTCATCATTGACGCAGGTTATGACTGTAACCTCCTGTTCCCTTAGAAGGGAACGAGACACTGCGTCCCTTCCTGGGAGCAACTTGCTTCAGAAGCTAACTCTGTTGTGTGCCTTTGTAGCTTCTGTGTATGGAGTCACATATTATGTCATGACACAGCAACAATCAGGATTGGAATGCATATACATCAGAGTATGTGAGCAGAGTGGAGCGGCAACAATTTCCCCTCCACGCTCCAAGCATTATATAATCACTCCGCTCCAGCTCCGCTCCGGGTTCACCATTTACCGCTCCCGCTCCACTCCTCGCTCACTGATATCAGAAACACCGCTCCGTGTTCGCTCCCCAAGGAAATTCCGAATAAAGTATTTAAGTATGCTTTAAAATCTCACAAAATGTCTCCTCATCATAATAGATACATAGGCATAGTAAATAAAAAAAAAAACAACGTTAGGAGAATAGTTGCAATGTTGTTTATTGGATTTGGATAGTGTGCAAACTTTTCCTATGACATGCTATGCTTATTACAGGTTATCAGCATTATAAATTAAATATCATTGCTGCTTTTTGCAGAGCACATTTTGTTTGGAAAGAAGAAAATAACTACGTTTTTATCAGTTATTTATCTACGGGTCGCTACATTTCTCACAGATTCATGCTCATTTAAAATCAAATACTGACAGATAGCCGACTGTATGATTACATTTGTTTGAATGCAATGCATTAGTGAGAAAGCGATTGCGTTGGTGAATAAGTGTTACCTGTTTAAAATGTGCTTTCACCCCGCCCGATCCAGCGCCCCATCTCATGAAAGTGCGTAGGCTATCTATATTTTATTTCTCGTGGGCATAGCCTACGATACGCACTTAATGGCAAGAACGCACTTCACACCCATCCTAACCAAGGGGTTTAGTGTGCGTCATTTGCACGCACAAACAATTTTTTGGCATATAATAATAGGCACGAGAAATAAAATGTGTGCTATAGATTCGCACTTTCATGAGATCGTGGTGCCCGCTCATATTCAGTACAGGCTTGATAACTATAACCTCCCGCAGCCACTCATGTCCATCGGCGTCATCATAACCCTCACATTTTTTTCTGATTTGAGTGATCCATCTGTATCATGCTAGCGTAATGTGTTTAACACGTGAATCCTTACTAAAAATGCAGTTCTATAATGAGCCGTTGGCATGAATTGTCCTCGTGACAGAGCGGTAGTGGAGCGCGCTCGGAGCGAGTGAAAACCACGACGCTCCGACTTTTAAAAAATCCGCTCCGCGCTCCATTCAAAATCATGCCGCTCCACTCCTCGCTCCGCTCCCACTCCACTCCGCTCACATACTCTGATATACATTTATTCATTCAGCTCACGATTTTGTCCAAAGTGACTTACAATTGCTATATATGTCAAAGGTCGCACGCCTCTGGAGCAACTAGGGGTTAAGTGTCCTACTCAGGGACACATTGGTGTATCGCAGTGGATTCGAACCCGGGTCTCTCACACCAAAGGTATGTGTCTTATCCATTGCGCCATCACCACCCACGGATTAGTTTAATTCATACTTCAGATGCGTTACTCTATGGCCGTTGCCGTTTCCCAAAGTGCTGTCATAGACGCAGTGTCTCGTTCCCTTCTCAGGGAACAGGGGTTACAGACATTATTTTGATTAAAGATTACAAGAGCACATTGATTAAAAAAATAAATAAATAAATGATGACGTGTATGGATAAATCATTTATAGTAAATACTGCAATCTTCAATAAAAAAGTAAGAATTTTCAATTTTGATTTCTTGTTGACTTAAACAGAGATGGAAAATTAAAACTGTTGGAAACACCTAGCAACCAGCCAGAACACCCTGGCAACAACTAAGAATATTTTAACACTTTATCATCCCTTCAGACTTAAAATCTCTCCTGAATATGAAAAATCAACATGCATCAAGACATGACTGCTGTACTCTAAACCTCCACAGGGTGGCGCATCTCATTCAGACTGCATTCGAATGCATGCACTGACTGTGTGTGTATTTGTGTTTCCACGTGTGGTGAGCTGCAAGTGCATAGCCTTGATGAGATTCTTTAGGCCGTGCTGATGGGTTTATGCCGAGACTGTTGAGAATACAGATTAAAGTCATGCTTTGGGCTCTTGAAGCAGAAATCCAGGTGTACTTACGCGGTTTAAATCAAACAGGATTATACTTTTATTCTGGAGAAACACATTGCGTGGATCCTCCAGGTTCCTTTAAAGCTGCTCGGCTAGGAGGCAGAAAATATTTGCTGTTTTATAATTGTGGCTTAATAAAACTTAAAAAAAAAAAAAAAATAGAGATGATTTGTTTTGTTTCTGTTGATGTTTGAAAGTGTATGTTATTATTTATAAAGAAGATAGTTTAAGTAAGTAAGCTATCTAAGTAAGTATATAAGTAAGTCTAATATTTGTAGAAGTTCCAATATTCTTCATAAGCTTACAATGAGTTCAATGCGTCAACCGGTTATCCTTCTGGTAAAGATTAATAAATCATATAGGCCTATTTATTAGCCAAGTAGCTTTAGTAAAGTTTTTTGTATTAAAACATACAGGCTACATAAAACATGTAGGCCTATATTTAAACTTGCTGGGAAAGGTTTTCTGTATCATGTAGCCTATTCTGTAAATAGGACAATCAATTAGATGTATTCTGAAAATAAGTAATTTCCTGGTTCATTAATTCATGCTTCTAGCAAAGCACTTGTACAACTTTACTTTACAAAAGGTTATTTATTCATTTATCATGTCATGCATTTTTAAATGAATAGTTTATTAATGATCCAGTAAATTGGCATTAAAGTGACATACTCTAAAAACAAATAGGCAATTAGGTTTCTTTTTTCCCCAAATTCTCCTTGCTTGTAGACCTTTACAGACTGTGTTGTTCACTTTAATTTTGAGTCCAAGTCAATTTTTTGTGACTGAAGTGCAAGTGTCAGTCTCAAATTCTTCTCTGGTTAATTTCCAAGTCTGTCATGAAGCTACTGCCATAAGAAAATGAGCAACATTAATCAGTAAAGAGCTGGTGCTGTCATTTAGACACGTAAACAAGTATCAAAGTCAATGATTTAGCAAAATATGAATGTACTGTATTAAAAAATAATAAGCATACTTTAAACAAATGGTGAAGAAATATGACATTGGTTCAGAGCTCTTGTAGCGCTTGAGACACACAGATACAGACACTTGATCTCATGAATAACATTCACACATTTATAAGTCTGTCTTGAAACTTTGCGAAATGGCATGTCTGTATAGCCTATATATTTTTTTTTTCAAAGATCTATCACACTAAATAAGCTTCCTATAGCCAAAAAATAAAAATAAATAAATAAATAAATAAATAAATAAAAATCAGCTGTGGAGTGCAGACGTGTGGATCTGTGCTTGAGCGGCTGTGTGATTTGAGACAGATTTAATGTAAGGGCTGTTGAGGTTTGGCTCAAGTTCTCTCAGGCGGACATAAACCCCATTGCTCTCGGAGGCTTGTTCTTTTTTTTTTTGCCACTTAATAAAATCCCTTCTAAGTCCGACTGGGAATCAATCATTCCAACCTTCGTCCAATCTGCTCGCAGGATGTTTCAGGCACATTATTTTTCCTTTGAAGCCGGAGACATGAGAACAACAATAGAAACAGACCTCAAGGTTCGCAGTGGTTCAAATGAAGGTTATTTCACCTTCAAATCACATTGAATTATTATAATCAAGAGTTGCATCCCTACTGAGATGTACGTATATTGTAATTATGATTTATTAACGGCATTAAAGGGTTAAAACTACCACATGATTGCCACTATTCTTAGACTTTTAAGAATGAAGAAGTTGAACAAATCGCTTCTGGCAAATAAAATCCCATAGTATAGAAGCTGTGTATCTGGAAAACCTAAAGGAAAACACTACAGCCTACATAATTTGTATATTTTAAAAACTGAATATGTTTCCTGATTTATATATATATATATATATATATATATATAGGATGGATAGGGTAGATAGGGTATATATATGTAGGGTAGAGAGGGGGGGAAACACCGCCCTATGTTTTTCCCAAAATAAGCTATAGATAAAGTCAAGATACGTTTTTGTTGTTGCTATGGGCTGTTGACTAGAGGGATGTAGAAGTATTCACTATGAAGCTTACACTGGCGATGTAGTCCCTGAGAGAAAACAGATTTCACATTAAGTGATCTAACTTTCAGCAGTAAGAAAAACATGGTTTTAAAGCTTTGCAGAACATCACAGTTATATATGATATGAGGATAGTAATGCCTGTAGTTACGGAGTAGCCTACATGTATGACATTTTTTTTTTTTCAAACCTAGTGAGTGGGGTAAACCCCCAGGGGGCATTGCTTCCCACTATCAAAATTAATATCTTCACATCCTTTGTTTTTCCATCAAATGTAATATAACTAGGTGGTTGAATATTTGAAATATAAAAAATTCGGACTATATCTATAAATATGCTATAAAATATATCCATCTAAAGTCAAAATTAAGTGTTCTGAGTTTGTCACACCACAGAAAAATGTATCAGTAGCCACCCAGCCAAATTTGAATAATAAAATAAATCTGCCAAGTAAATAAAATAAGCTATTAAAATCACACTCGCGGGAAAGCTGCCAACGGTGATATTAGGTGATACTGCTTTCGGGACGAGAGGATGAAGGCTGAGGCGGGAGATAGTGCATGATCAGTGAATCCAAGTTGTCTCTGACGAAAGTGTAAAATGATCACTACAGAGGCGAGAGGTTGGTGGATCCTCAGCTCTCCATTAAGGTGGCTCTTCACAAAACTAATCCATCTCTTCTTAATATGGTCATTTTTCGGAAATTTAAATAAGGACACCGATCTGTCTTTTCCATTTTTAGATAGATCTGCTTGTACTTGTTGATTTTGTGGAGACCTACGCTCCCGTCACATATCACAACTCCCACACCATCTCCTCCTGCGGAGTCAGAAGAATCTGAGGTCATTTCACACAATTCACATCACAATTGAGCTCAATCGTGCAGCAAACGAGCTCTCATGACAGCCCACGCTCCAGAGAGAATGGAGACTCAACCCCCAGACTGTCCAGCTGATTTGGAGATGCTAAGTTCAGAACCACACAAGTAGACCCGTTTGCCTCTCCAGACACGCCCCAGTGCCAGTTGTTCTACTCCCTGACTGAGGGGACCCTCAGCACAGATGCACTGGCACACAGCTGTCCTCGGGGCCTATGCAAACTATGTGTTTCCCCCGTGAGCCTGGTCATACAGACACTGTGCAAGGTCAGGGAGTTCGAGGAGGAGGTCTTGTTCGTTTTACTGTACTGGCCCAACCAGACCTGGTTCCCAGAACTGTTCTGGCACCGCCCCTCATTGGCACATTCCTCTGAGGAAGGACCTGCTTTCTCACCTTATGGCACCCATGTCCAGACCTCTGGAACCTCCTCGTGTGGTCTTTGGACGGGATGCAGAGAACTTAAGTGATCTACCCCCGTGAGTGGTGAACACAGTCACTTCAGATAGAGCTTCCTCTACGAGGCGTGATTGCTTTGAAGTGGAGCCTGTTCCTTTATTGGTGTTCTCACAGATTTCAGCTTGAATCTTAATGAACCAGATGAGAACTGGCCACCTGACTGAGTCTGGGTTCTCCCAATGTTTTTTTTTTCTCTATTCTGTCACTGATGGAGTTTTGGTTCCTTACCACCCTCGCCTCTGGCATGCTTAGTTGGGTTCACTTATTTTTTAACATTATTATTGATCTGACCTTACTGACGGCATTTTCTGGGCCGGCCAACTCTTGCGGAATTATGAGACTGGATTGGTGCCCATGGTTTCCACTACCCCCTCCAGGGATCAGGTGGTGAAACAGCAAGTGCTGCCCCTGGACAAGCCAATCCCAACCCTCGCTTTGCTCAGTTCCGTTCGCATCTTGTCCTTGTACGTGGACTGCACGCAGAGCTTCAGGAACTCAGACCAACTCTTTGTCTGTTCTGGAGGCCAGCAAAGGAGAAAGGCTGTCTCCAAGCAGAGTTTGGCCCACTGGGATGGGGGTCGTCTCACCCCTTGCAGTGACACTTCATTCCACTCGGAGCATCACCCTTTTGAATTGTAGAGCTGCGGGATGGGCGACACCCAACATGTTTGAAGTTTGTACAATCTCTGTGTAGAGCCTGTGTCCTCCCATGTACTGACTACAAGTAGCTAGTATGTAGGGCGAACTGCTCAGTGTCTCGCTTGCTGCGCACTCACCTCCTAGGACAGGATACGAGCGCTTATCTGCTCCACAGGTGAGTTCCCTATCTGGCGAACCCTGCATGGGGTTCCTCCAGCACCCTCGGCAGACAGATTAGGTGGAGGTGTCCGACGCTAGGTGTAGCACTCGTATTTATGCCCAGAAGGTCAGCCCATGTGCTAGACTTTGATTCCCTACGGGTGATCCCACATATATTCTTCCATGCTACGGCTTCCCTGTCTCACATGTCTTTCCCTTGGCAGAGCCCATCCTGCAGTCTTTGTTTGGTATAATTGTTTGGCTTCCTAAAACACCAGTGTAAATGTAATGGAGACTGTGATATTATTACAGATAAAAAGAGGTTTGAAGTTCAGCTACAAGTCAATTCACTGACTGTTTTCTCTGTTCTTAATTTTGAACTCTCAAAGTCCACCAGATAATATAATAAATATATAAAAATTTAATTTTTTTCTTAATTACAATAGACAATAGTTACAACAGAATAAAATAGTTCTATGCATGCTAAAAAGTAGAAAGTACAATGGTATTACTGTTTCCCTTTCAAGGGAACTTCGAGCTGCGTTGTCAAACGCGATGGGAACACTCTGCGTGATTGCTTCGTGAAGCGTCTGTACAATCAGTCCAATGAGAGAGCAGGACATCAGGTGACGTCATTGACCAGGAAACTATAAAGCACCCTTGAGATCAGACCGCGACAGCTTCAGAAAGCGATCTCTGTACTCTGTCCTTGTCTATTTATTGTTGTTCGTCAAAGCTATACATATATATAAAAACACTATCCTTATTTTGGCAAGCAAGATTATAGACGGTGTGTTTTTCCCTGCCCTCGTTACTTCACGGGTGGGGACACACATCAGCAATGTGTTGCTGTTTGAGAGTGGAGCATGTCAGCAGTCAGTTCTTGAGGGAGCTGACTGTGGGCATTGTGAGAAGCTGTCCGCGAGGACGCTCCGCTCCCGCCATGCGTTCTCCGAGGAGGACGGTTCGTTTTGCGTTCCTCGCGCGGGTCTCTCAGTTGCCGAGGCACGGAGACGACTCGCATTTCGGGGTTCGCAAGTGGATCTGACAGTGGGGTTGGGTCGAGCTCAGCCCTATTTCAGCTTTCACATGCCAGATCTAGTGTGACTGCGATTTCCAGTTTGGAGGAATTGGTATCGTTAGTGTTTTGTTTCAAGAGGAGCTTTTAAAAGGAGGTTTTATTTGTGCTTTGCCAGTTAAAATTTTACTGGCTATTTGAACATTATGAGATTGGAAATGAAGAAGAGTTTTAGATTAAATTTTTTTAAAACAAGAAAACGTCTCGGGTTATGACTATAACCCTTGTTCCCTGAGAAGGGAACGAGACACTGCGTCGATAAAATCGACTCTTTGGGGACGCTCCCTAAGCGTGCGCCTCTGAAGTATGAATGAAACTAATCCAATCCTGATTGGTGTTGCGTCGTGACGTAACATGTGACGGCATACCCGGAAGTATAAAAGTGACGCTGTCACAACACACACTAGCCTCGCGATGAAGCAAGACGCTCAAGGGTCTGAAAAGGGGGCGTGGCAACACGACGCAGTGTCTCGTTCCCTTCTCAGGGAACAAGGGTTATAGTCATAACCCGAGACGTTCCCTATCGAGGGAACTCAACACTGCGTCGATAAAATCGACTCTTTGGGGAACGAGTACCCACTAGGCCACGCACCGAACAGACCCGCCCCAGAGTGAAACTGATTAGGCACTCAGCAAGGGCCGAGTACGTGTGCACCGGGCGTACTGGGAAGGCTGAGACTGTAAAACCTGATGAAAGTATGCGGGGTAGCCCAGCCGGCTGCCTCACAAATCTCCTGCAGAGGTACTCCCGACAGAAGGGCCCTAGAGGAAGCCATGCCTCTAGTCGAGTGAGCCCTTAAGGCCAAAGGTGAAGGAACCCCACGCACCTTGTAAGCCTCAGTAATAGCCTGGACAATCCAGTTACTTATAGTTTGTTTGGTCGCCGGGAGCCCCCTCTTAGGTGACCCAAAGCATACTAACAACTGGTCAGATCTTCTCCAAGAAGCAGACTTTTCCAAGTATACACTCAAAGCTCTGACGGGGCAGAGCAAGTGAAGCCTCTCTTCTCCCGCCGACACATGAGGTGGAGGATGGAATGCCTGAAGGACTACAGAGCGAGCCGTACTCGAAGGAACTTTAGGCACGTAGCCCGGACTCGGGTGCAAAAAAGGCCTTTACTTTGCCAGGGGCAAACTCCAAGCAAGCTGGCGTTACCGCCAGGGCCTGGAGATCTCCCACCCTCTTAAGAGAGGTAATCGCTAAGAGAAAGACCATTTTCAACGTTAAGTCCTTAGGCGAAGCCGACTCTAAAGGTTCGAAGGGAGCGAGGGACAACCCTTCCAGAACTATTGCCAGATCCCAGGCAGGCACCCTGGACCTGATCGCCGGCCTCATCCTCCAAGCACCACGGAGAAACCTAATGACCAACTGGTGCCTCCCCAGAGGTCCACCATCTACTGGCGCGTGGAAAGCCGAAACGGCAGCCACGTACACCTTAAGAGTGGACGGGGAGAGACCCGCAGAGAAACGATCCTGAAGGAATTCCAGAACTGAAGCCACTGGGCAGTTTACTGGATCCAACCTTCGTTCTCCACACCAAGTGTGAAACACCTTCCACTTGAGGCCATATAATCTCCTGGTAGATGGGGCCCTAGAGCTAAGTATGGTTTCAACCACCTCAGCTGATAAGCCAGCATTTAGGTACTGAACCCCTCAGAGGCCAGACCCACAGCTTCCACAACTCTGGGCGAGGGTGGAAGATTGTGCCCTCCGCCTGAGACAATAGATCCCTCCTCAGAGGAATCGGCCATGGCGGAGCTATGAGGAGTGATATTATATCCGAGAACCATACTCGTGTCGGCCATCTCGGGGCAACCAGAAGTAGACTGATGCCCTCTTGACGGACCCTCTCCAGGACCCCTGGGAGCAGAGCGATCGGGGGGAAAGCATACAGGCGAAGCCTCGGCCAAGCCTGTACCATGGCATCCAACCCCAGTGGGGCTGGATGTGAGAGGGAGAACCAAAGTGGACAGTGGGACGTCTCTCGAGACGCAAACAGATCCACTTCCATCGGTCCGAACCTCTCCCATATCGACTTCACCACATCCGGATGAAGTCTCCATTCCCCGGGCCTCAGCCCTGCCTCGACAGGATGTCTGCTCCCCGATTCTGAACCCCTGGGATATACATTGCCCTTATTGACAATATCCTTCCCTGGGACCAAAGGATAATCTGATGCGCCAGTTTGCACAGAGGGCGCGATCTGAGTCCCCCCTGTCGGTTCAGATAGGCCACCACTGACGTATTGTCTGTCCGTATAAGGACGTGGCGACCCTCGATGTCTGGGAGGAAGCTCCTCAAAGCCTTGAATACCGCCATCATCTCCAGGCAATTTATATGCCAAGTGCGATGATGGTCCTGCCACAGACCCCTGGTAAAGCGGCCGTCCATGACCGCGCCCCAGCCCGTAAGGGAGGCGTCTGTCGAAACGGTTTCCCGGCGACATGACACCCCCAACACTGGCCCTTGGGATAGGAACCAAGGCTTCTTCCATATTTGCAGAGACTGAAGGCACTTGCGCGTTACTCTGATCATACGGAACGGATTTCCTTTGGGTGAGAACCCCTTGGTCTTCAACCACCACTGGAGGGGCCTCATGTGAAGGAGGCCCAGAGGAATAATGTTGGATGCCGCTGCCATGAGGCCCAGCATCCTTTGAAAGTGTTTCACAGTGACGGCCTGACCTAGCCTCACCCTGGACACCATCGCCAGAATTGACTCGATACGTGCGGGAGACATACGTGCCTGCATTGTAATCGAGTTCCACACGACTCCCAAAAAGGTCGTGCCCTGGGACGGTTCTAGCACACTCTTCTTCAAATTGAGTCTTAACCCCAATTTTTGAATATGGCCAAGAACGACATCTCGATGCCGAACTGCCATCTCCCGAGACTGGGCCAAAATAAGCCAGTCGTCGAGATAATTCAATACGCGAATCCCCTGAAGTCTCAGTGGAGCAAGGGCCACGTCCATACACTTGGTAAATGTGCGGGGAGAGAGTGCTAGGCCGAACGGAAGAACCCGATATTGGTATGCTTCGCCCCCGAAAGCGAACCTCAGGTACCTCCTGTGACAAGGAAGGATGGAGATGTGAAAATAGGCGTCTTTCAGATCTATCGTGACAAACCAGTCCTCGGATCTGATTTGACTCACGATTGTTGGAATGGTCAACATTCTGAATTTGAACCTTCTCAGAGACCGGTTCAACACCCTGAGATCCAAAATTGGCCTTAACCCCCCATCCTTCTTTGGAACTATAAAGTACCGGCTGTAAAACCCGGACTCCCTGTCTACCGGAAGAACACGTTCTATGGCTCCTTTCGACAGCAGAGTCTGTACTTCTTGTTCCAACACCTGAGCCTGCTCTGGGACCACCGCAGTGAGCACCACCCCAGAGAACTTGGGGGGCGGTGCGCGAACTGCAGTCTGTACCCAACTCGTATTATCTGCAGGACCCATGGAGATATGTTGGGAAGATGATACCATCCCTCTACAAAATCTGCTAAGGGTACCAGCCTCTCGAGGCTGGCCTCTGGTGTCTTTTCGCTGGAAATTGATGCGGCCCGAAGCGCTGTTAACGGCGGACCTGCATCTTTTCCTAGAGGGCCCGTTGTGAGAACAACCTCGGTTGTCTCACTGCGGAGGGGGCAGCCCTCTGAAGTCCTGCCTTGGCTAGGACCTCTTTTCCGAAGTCCTCTTAGCCTGAATGACGTCCCTCAGGTCGCCCCTCTGGCTGGAGGACTTCGGTTTTTGGGAGCGTTTCCTCTGTTGCCAAGACCCCGGAGGGGGGGCTCTAGAGGAAACGCTCTCCTTCTGCTCTGCCCTGTGGGAGGAGCTGGCTGATGGCTGGGGCTGATTGCTTTGCCCCCCCTACTAGATTTGGCCTTCGCTTTCCGGGGGAGGTACTGCTGGAACGCCGCAGATTGTTTTCTCGACTCCTGAAACCTGTCGACAACCGAATTAACGGCGTCGCCGAACAGGCCAGAAGCCGAAAGCGGCGCATCCAGCAGGAAGGACCTATCCTTTTCTTTAATACCGGATAAGTTCAGCCACAGATGCCTCTCCGTGGCCACCATGGCCGCCATAGAGCGGCCAATAGCGCTGGCCGCTTCCCTAGTGGCCCGGAGAGACAAATCTGCGGCCTTCCTCAACTCCGCGACATCTTCAGGAGTAGGCCCCTCCCCCTCATCCAAATCTTTCAGGAGGTCGGCCTGGTATGCCTGCAAAATCGCCATTGAGTGCAGACACGAACCAGCCCGACCCGCCGCCATGTAAGCCCTGCCCACCAATGCAGATGTCTCTCTGCAGGGCTTACTAGGCAACACCGGGGTCTTTAGGGAAGACGCCGATTCGGGAGAGAGATAGCTCGCTAAAGCCTCCTCCACCTTCGGCATCTTCCCATATCCCATATCTCGAGCCCCCATAACATTGCTGTAATCTATTACATTGGGACTCGAAATACGGGACGAATGCGGTCTTTCCCACGTTCTCGAGATCTCTTTATGGAGATCAGGGAAAAACGGCAGACCCCGGCGGTGAGGCTGTGACCTGCGCTGCAGGTAACGCTCGTCCATTTTACTGGTGACTTGCGTTTCCTGCTCATGTTGTGGCCAGCTGATGTTTAGTCTGGCCACAGCGCGTGTCACAACCTCCACCAGCTCCTCATAACCCAGGCCGCGTGATGGCGTGCTGAGATCACGGTCGTCCGCATCGATGCTGAGCACGTCCCCTTCCTCAGAAGTAGACAGCTCAAGCACCGGGACCTGATCGCGGGTAGGAGAAACCGCAGCGCGGGCTCCCACACCACTCTCAGAGGCTGCGGGACCAGCCGATGGCGAGCGAGAAAATGCCTCAGCATTCTCACTCTCCTCCGCCAGATCCCGCTGCGAACCCCAGGATCTCAGTCGCCGCATCGCCTCGACATATGCGGGACCGGAACCCTGGGGAACGCGAGCCTGACCGTGCTCGTCAAAGCACGCCAGCCGGGAGCGCAGCACTCTAATAGGCAAAGCCTCACACATTTCACAAGCAGCCCCCTCGAGAGCTGCCCGTGCGTGCTGCACTCCCAAACAATACACACATAGAGAGTGTGCGTCCCCACCCGTGATGAAACGAGGGCAAGGATGCACACACCTCTTGAATTGTTCACTGGCCATACTTTCTTTCAATAATAAGACAAACAACACCAAATAAGACAGACAGTTTCAACATAAAGCGCTTGCTGAAGAGCGAAAGCTAGTGTGTGTTGTGACAGCGTCACTTTTATACTTCCGGGTATGCCGTCACATGTTACGTCACGACGCAACACCAATCAGGATTGGATTAGTTTCATTCATACTTCAGAGGCGCACGCTTAGGGAGCGTCCCCAAAGAGTCGATTTTATCGACGCAGTGTTGAGTTCCCTCGATAGGGAACTTTGTATCTCAGCCTCCTCATCTGGGTTTATAAAGAATAAATAAATAAATAATTTTTCCCCAGATGTCTAATTATAGTTATGTTTGGGTATTAAGGATTATAATATGTCAGTGCCTTGGGTTAAAGAGACGCTTGTGAGCTTTCTCTCTCCCGAGTCGGTGTCATAGTTACTAACCCAGACGTTACCCACTAGCTATCATAAATAATGAATACATTTTTAAGCTGGTGGGTAAGGTATATAAACATGGACGAGTGTGAGGAGCGACTCTCTGAGGAGGGTCGCAGTGCTGCCAGTTCGGTTGTTTCCTGATGGTGGCCACAGAACTATGTTTGTTCTGATAAAAATATATAAATATGTATGTTCTTCTGTACGCTCCGCTTTCAAGAAAATTATGAAATTCAGCAGTGTTCCAGAGGTTTCTTCCTCACTGCTGGGAGCAGTCTCGGCCTATTAAGCTCCTTGCAGCACAAGGTGCAAAACAGAACAGTCTAGCCAGTTAGAGATATGTAAGATCTGAGGACTGTTTTATCTCTAAAAAGAGCTTGGACAAAGGAGAAGCCCTGACGCTGAGGCCGTTCGCCGTTTCTGGGCACCGAAATGTCCGTTCAACAAAATTCTGAGGGTAGACAAGATCTGAGGACTGACATCTCTAGGAAAGCCCTCTGGGGGGCGATGCTATGAGGAGCATTGCAGCACTGCCACATCGGTTGTTCCCTGTCAGTTCGCCGTTTCAGGGCGCCGAGGTGTCAGTGTCCACATACGGTCCTACGAGGAGGGCCATAGAATAGTCAGTTCGGTTGTTCCCGGTCGGTTCGCCGTTTCAGGGCGCCGAAATGTCAGTTCAACAAAATCCCGAGGCCAGTCTTGAGAGACTGGTCCCCTTAGTAGAATTCATGGCGTGGGAACTATGGCCGGATATTCCTCAATGGGTCCTGCATGTGATAAAAAAGGGTTACAGAATTCAGTTAAAAGAAATAAAACGGTTCTCGTTCACCCAGATTTCTAGGGCTCCTTCCCACCGTGGTGGTCCCCGAGCAGACTCGGGTTATGGAACATTAAATGATGACGCTTTTGCAAAAAGGGGCTATGAAAGGGTTCCTCCTACCAGCAGAGAGTCAGGGTTTTACAGCCGATACTTCATCGTTCCCAAGAAAGATGGTGGGTTACGTCCTATTCTAGATCTGTGTCAGCTAAACAGCAGAGTTCAAAAGCTCAAGTTCAGAATGCTTACACTCAAACAGATCGTGTCACAGTTTCAGTCCGAGGACTGGTTTGCCACAATAGACTTGAAGGACACTTATTTTCACATATCCATCCATCCTCATCACAGGAGGTTCCTGAGGTTTGCTTTCGGGGGCATAGCTTACCAATAACCTATCCGTCGGCCTAGGTATGAAACTAGGCCAGTCACTCACTGAAACAGTTTCAGAGACTGTTGGGGCTCATGGCAGCTGCGTCCATCGTAATCACTTTTGGCCTTCTGTACATGAGACCCCTGCATTGGTTGCTCAGGACCAAGGGTTTTTTTCCTATGGACCCAGGGGAAATTGTTGTCACTGAGGGCAATATATATTCCAGGGTCGATATTCTGTCGAGGTGGTGGAGCTCCTATGGGAGAACTTTGGACTCACGCAGCCAGCTCCTCTCGGACTGGATGCGATGGTGCAGGTGTGGCCTAGGCTACACCTGTATGCATTCCCCCCTATATCAATGCTCCCGGGAGTTCTGGAAAGAGTTCGCCAGGAAGGGGCTCATCTGTTGTTACTAGCCAGAATATGGTTTGCGGACCTAGTGTCCCACTTGGACGGCTCTCCGATGGAGATTCCGGTCAGGAGGGACCTGCTTTCACAGGCGGGGGGCACAATATTTCACCCTCGCCCCAAGTTAACTAGTAAACTATGGGCTTGGTCTCTGAGGGGGCCCAGTTTATAAATGCTGGTCTCTCGACTGAGGTCGTGGAGACCATTCTTCAATCCAGAGCTCCCTCCACAAGAAAACTATTGACTGCCCGGTTGGTACAGTTCTCGATTGCTTGCAAGACCGTTTCTCTGCTGGACTAACTCCCTCCAACTTGAAGGTGTATGTGGCGGCTCTATCTGCCTTTAGATCCCCTAATAACTTGTTTTCTCCGTGGAACATTGAGGCTGAGGCCAGCCTTGCACTCCAGAGCACCGGCTTGGGACCTGGCCATTGAACTCGAGGGTCTGGCTTTGGCTCCCTTCAAGCCTATCGAAGAGGTTTCAGAAAAATTCCTCACTTTAAAAGCTTTGTTTCTTCTCGCTATTTCTTCTATTAAGAGAACTGGAGATCTGCAAGCTCTTTCGGTTGCTCCTACATGTTTGGAATTCGCACCTGGTATGGTTAAAGCATTTCTATACCCTAGGCCGGGTTATATTCCTAAGGTCCCTACTAATGTGATGGGTCCTATTGTGCTGCAGGCCTTCTGTCCTCCACCCTTCAATACCCCAGATCAGGAAAGTTTCAATCTGTTATGTCCAGTTCGGGCATTGGATGCCTACGTTCACAACCCTGTGGTGTAAGTCAGAGCAATTATTCATCTGCTTTGGTTCGACTAAGAAAGGTTGCCCGGCATCGAGACTAGTATGAGCAAGTGGATAGTTGAGGCTATCTCTATTGCTTATAATGCGGCCGGACGTCCCTCACCTATGGAGGTCCACGCCCATTCTACTAGGAGTATGGCTGCCTCTAAGGCTTTGATTTCGGGTGTTTCCCTTCATGACGTTTGTAATGCGGCAGGGTGATCCTCACTGCATACATTTGTCAGGTTTTATGACCTAGACCTTTCCACTCCCGGGGCTAGGTTGCTCGCTTCTTAGTGTGCGCATTGGACTTCACACAGAACGGGCATTTCTCAGCATGGCATAGTGGCTATGGGGTTCCCATCGCGTTTGACAATGCAGCTCGAAGTTCCCTTGAAAGGGAACGTCTCAGGTTATGTATGTAACCCTGGTTCCCTGAGAGGGAACGAGAGCTGCGTTCGCCTGCCATACTTCCTGCATTCCCTGATCGACTTGCTTCAGGCCTTTAAAAGAAGCTGTCGCGGTCTGATCTCAAGGGTGCTTTATAGTTGGTCAGTTGGTCCTGGGCAATGACGTCACTAGACGTCCTACTCTCTCATTGGACTGATTGTACAGACGCTTCACGACGCAATTACGCAGAGCGTTTCCATCGTGTTTGACAACGCAGCTCTCGTTCCCTCTCAGGGAACCAGGGTTACATACGTAACCTGAGACGTTTCTCTATTCTTTCTCCCAAATAGATAAACTATAGTGGTAATATATAATTTGGATATTGTTAAAGCTGCATATGTTTCTGATAAGGAACATTATTATTATTTGAATATGAATTTAAATTAAATATAATTAATACTTATAAAAATAACCACATTTTATGATTTTATGAGAAATTATTATTATTATAAATGGTCTATTATGTTTTCTCTGTCCATAGACACATTCAATACACTTTTTTATTATTATTATTATAATTTTTTGTTTATTACCATGTTTTTTGGACATTTAACTTGTTAATAATATGTTTTTTTTATGTTTTAAGTGATGCTGGAAACAAATAAAGTTTCATTAATATTATGCAAAAAAATGAATAGTTATGAATCAATTCATTAAACAGACCGATTAACTGATTTGTAGAAATGAAATTAATCAAACTGACCTATAGTGTCAAACTATGGATAGGAGCAGCTTGTGCAATGACACAATATTTAATGTAATGGACAAATAAAAGTGCATTAAAAAAAAATTGATAATTAATGAATATTACTTAATCTTATATTACAAGCAGAATCATTGCCAATATTCTCATGGACATTTATAACTGCCAAACACCAAGTATCCAACGTGCATTAAACCTGTGTCACGCATAGCAACCGTGCCTCATCTGTTGGACATTCAGACTTCCAAATGTTCCAGCCTCCAGCACTCAGGAGCCAGGAGCCAATTTAACATTGATAATTGGAAACTTGAGCCTGGAATGAACAGCGGTCAGTGACAAGTTTACTACGATGATAAAAAATAGACTATCTGACTCTCACAATGAGCAAACAGAACTAAGTTGACAGAACGGCTGTGTTTGACCAGCACTGCTGATCAATCTGCTCACAGATCACACCATCTGCTCGTCCACGGGTTTGATCATAAGATGAGCGGGAGAAACAAATACAATCTGGTTATTAATAGCTGTCATTTCTTCTAGACAACAATGAGATTACATGGAAAGCAAATAGAGACTTTTCTAATAGGTATCATTCACCCAAAAATAAACAATGTGCCATTATTCACACTCATGTGGTCCCAAACCTGTAGGATTTGTAGTTCAGCAGACTGTTTACAAACATTCTTTAAGTTTTTCAACTATTTATATATATATATATATATATATATATATATACACACACATGTATGTATTTCAATTATTTTAGTTAATGACAACAATCTTGATTTTTCCTTAAGAATTTGAGGATAATCACCCAAGACAAGGTTTGCAAAAAGCAAACAAATCCAAAGGGACAATCCAAAAAGCATAATTCCAGATCCAATATAGTATAACATAATTAATTAATTAATTATTAATTAATTATAATTGATTCATTAATTAATGAATTAATTAATTGATTATAGTCCTTCATTATAGCATTATAGTCCTTCACGTCCACTGCACTCTCAAAATTCCGGCCAGTTAATAATAGGCCTACCTATCAAAATCGACTGCTGGCGGTAGATCCTCCTTTTTCTATTAGCACCAAAATTGTGGAATAGTCTTCCTACCATTGTCAGGGAAGCAGACACACTCTGTCAGTTCAAAGCTTGATTAAAGACACATCTCTTTGCCCTAGCATACACATAATACATTATAGACTTCAATAATTCAATGTTAGGCTTCTTAGATTAGGTCAGCCAACTGGGAACACTTCCCTTAAATCCTAATGTACTCGTTACATCATAAGAAGAATGGCATCTAATTCGAGTGTTTTTTGTTTATCCCAAGGTTTTCCCGCAGCCTGCCGGATCCAGGCCGTATCCAGATCTGACGAGGACCTTAGCCTGGACGATGAAGATGACAATGCAACTAGTCTCTCCCTATGGAGGATCCCTTTTCCCACTCTACAGATAAAGCGTTGTGAATTTGTTTTGCATCCCTACCCTGAAGTGATAAAATAAAACAAAATTCTGTATCAAATTTATAGACAAGACAAGTAGTTTGTTCAGACATGAGGGAATTAAAAACCTGCGCACATATATTCAAACGGTTTATATATTCAGGTTCGTGTTTAAAGTCTGTTTAGAGACATTCATATATATTTTTACCTTACAGTTACTGTAAGTCCGTCCTCTATTTCATAAATGCCACAGGAGAACTGGCCACCGAGTGAGCCTGGGTTCTCCCGAGGTTTTGTTTTCTCCATTGGGTCACTTGATGGAGTTTTTCGGTTCCTTGCCTCTGTTGCCTTTGGCTTGCTCAGTTGGGGATATTCAAATTAATTAACCAATCAGTAATATCCTTGATCAGCTCTACCAAACATGGATGTTTTTCCACTAAGAAACGAACATTGTCATTATGTTTTGATTGAGACTGTGAAGCTGCTTTGATGCAATCTATAGTGTGAAAAGTGCAATATAAATATACTTGACTTGACTTGATATAATGTAATAATATACAGCCCTAACACATACGAGACAATAACGACAATGCCAATGAGAGAGCTAACTCTCTAATGGCTCGTTTCCACTGAGCAGTACGGTACGGTACGGTACAGTACAGAACAGTTAGGTAAACCATGATCCGGCTTGCGTTTCCACCGCCAACAGTACCCTTACTTGATAGATGTGGTGTTTGCCGGAAAGATGTGATCAATGTCATTTTTTGCGCAAAGAAAGCAACATAGTAAACAACAATGGATGACAATCAGCAGATCTTGTTCTTGCTTCTCGCCATATTTGTCACAAGAAACAAGTGCTCTGCATTAGGCGTTTCTCAATACAAAGTACTTTTAAATATTATAAGCACACAAATGTGGTTCAGGCAACGCATAGCCTATTGATTATATTCACTGCATGTACAGTATATATTTATAACAAAACTAAATATAAAACACAACGCTACACAAAAATATTTTACATATTCCAGGCAATAAGTAATGTATTGCATATTGCATTGGTACAAATGTTGCAATAAACAACATTACAGATGATCTTGTAAAAAATAAAAAATGGCAAAACTATCTATTTTTGTTAAATATAGTTTTATCAATAATAGACATTATAAAAGTATAAGTAAAAGGTACAAAAAAGCTATACAGTAAAGCTTTAATAACATAAAGCAAACAATTCAGTCAAATATACAAATTCAGCGCTCAAATATGTGAAACATCACTTAGCCTTCTGCCAAAACTATTGGCCAGGGAACAAATTATAGATTTAAGAGACCAAAGATCAACTGTTAGTTCTATACAAGATGAATTATATCTCATGTTTAACCACTACAGCGGCAAACATCAGAATGACTCGCCGAGGAAAGGCCGTTCCAGGCGGGGGACACGGGCGCGAGCACCCGGTGATTGCCTGGAATGGATCTCAGTCAAATTATCATAAATCTATAAAAAAACCACAGATTTGAACTTTAAAAAACTACATTCTCACCTGAAAAACCAAACTGTACCGTACCGCTCAGTGGAAACGAGCCAAAACACTCTGATACTACTACAACTGCTGCCTTCAAATGTCACATCACTACCTCCTGGTAGTTTTGTTTGTATTTTTGTTTTATTTTACCACCTAAATATAAATTTCCTGCACTTGAATCCTCGTTTTATCGTTATTGTATCCGTGACATTGATAACTGAACTGACATCACGCCAGTATGACTTTGGTTCTGCTGTGAAACATTCTTTTCAATAGCTATATTGAAATTGAATGAGGTCTGAGGGCTGTAAGCACCAAATTACAAAAAAAAAAAAGCAAAAAGCCATTGTGTGAGGAAGTGCTTTTGCTTTTGGTGAGTTAGGACTCCTCACACAAAGTATGGCTCAGAATTCTTTTGTAGAAGAATATATAATATTCATCATCTTCTCTACTGTATATTATAAGGCAACATCACATGTGTCCTTTGCAGAAACAGTAGTCCTAGAATATGCTGCACAAAGTTCAGTGAAAAAGTGAGTTTGAGGTCAGTATAAGTTGTTTTATTGTTTTTAATTGTTTAATGTCTCTTTTGCTCACCAAGGCTGCATTTATTTGATCAAATACAATAAAAATTGTAATATTATGAAACGTACAGTTTAAAATAACGTTTTTCGATTTTAATATATTTTAAAATGTAATTTATTCCTTTGATGCAAAGCTGAACTGTCAACATCGCCAGCCTTCAGTGTCACATGATCCTTCAGAAATCAATTGAATGTGCTGATTTGCTGCTCAAGAAACATGTATTATTATCAATGTTGAAAACAGTTGTGTTGCCTCATATTTGTATAAAACACTGAAACATTTTTTCTGCATTTGTTTTTTATATTTGACTTGAGCTCAATAATGACACTTGTTTCCTGTAGAGCTGCTTCGTAGATTAAATTTAAGTTGTTTAATAATTAATGAATTTTGCAATATTAACATTGTTATCCTGTTCATAACTGAAGCTCCTTTGAAACAATATCTCATTTAGCACAATTAATTTACTGTATATCTGTTTTTTTTTTTTTAATATATATATATATATACAGATTTTCTAAAGTAATGCAGGGAAACGTTCCATCATGTTCCACAAAATTACAATTAAAATAAATCAAACTTAATTATTTGTTCTGTGACTAGAGCTTTTAACATTCATTGCTGGGGGAAAACATTTCCTGTTAATGTAATCTGTAGTATAGTTCAAACTAATATAATTTATAGAATATGTAATGCAATAATATCTGACATATACTGTAAAGCTTAGCTTCAATGTTAAACACTTCACTTACAATATGTATATGCATTGCTTTGAATTTTTATTGAATTGCAATTCTGCTTCCTTTAATTTAAATTCTAATTGTAATTGAAAAGTTCAGATGCAAAAGCCTCTAAGTGCCATTTCAAATTTTCTTCTAGAATGATCATTTTTATCAAGCTTGTATATTTAAGCAGTATGTTTTCGCTTCGGAGCCAAGAGAACCTCTTCACTCCTAAAAGCTGATTCAAGACTCTTCGAGAACGAGCGTCCTCTTCAGTGTTGGTGTGACGGCGGTACCCAGCGAGATTTTGCATTGCCTGCGATCTGAGCAGTGGTCTGCCAGACTTTGCACTTCTCCCTGGTAGCTTCAGCGCTGAAAGAGTGAATTTCTCCTTTCTCATAAAAGTGAAAGTGAAAGAGCTGCACGCGGCACGTCTTTTTAAAGATGGTTCGCCCGTGCCCTTCTGGATGTGGTAGATTTCTGTCATCATCTGATGGTCACGAACGCTGCTTTGTATGCCTGGGCATTCAGCATGCAGCAGCAGCGTTCGTGGATGACTCATGTTCCTTCTGTGGGAGCATGACCATCTCCACACTGAGGTCGAGGCTCAATGATCTCACTAGAGTGAGAGCCCCGGTCCCCCCTACTCGATCGGCTTCCTTCACGGAAGGGGGCCCGTCGACCCGGGGACCCGGCGATCTAACGGTGACGGTGTGGGATAAAGCCCCGACGATTCCTCGGGCCACACCTCCCGCCTCAGTGCGTGAGCCAGCGAGCGCTAGCGCGACTCGGTCGGTTGTCTCTTCGGCGGCACCGGCTGCTTCGAGCAGCGCTCCAGATGATGATGTGATGTCTATCACAGCATCACTAGGCGGGCTTGAGTCCTCGGGAGAGGAAGATGCGGCTGCGTTGCCCCCTTCGGGAGTGCCAGCGTTGCCCGTGTCAGATCCCGAGCTGACGGCCATGCTGTCTCGAGCCGCTGGGAGTATCGGGCTAGAATGGAAACCTCCATCCTGCCCCGATCTCTCGCGGATGGATAATTGGTATCTGGACAAAGCTGCCGCCGCAAGGCCACGGCCAACTCCAATACCTTTTTTCCCCGAGCTGCATGCGGAGTTATCGCGCTCTTGGGGGGCTCCTTTGTCCACTCGAGAGCGCGATCTCTCCCCCGCCTTTCCCCCCTCGACGGTGGGGCCGCCCGTGGGTACACTGGGATGCCCCGGTGGAGCGCTCTGTTGCGATGCAGCTGTGTCCACAGAGCGCCTCCACCCGTGGTCCTCCTAAGCACCCATCCAAAGCCTGTGGGTTCTCGTCTGCTATGGCGGCGCGAGCCTATAGAGCGGCGGGACAGGCGGCTTCCGCTTTGCATGCGATGAGCACTTTGCAGGTCTTCCAAGCGAAGATGCTCAGAGACATGCACGAGGGCGGGACTGACTCGACGGCATTTAAAGATTTGCGGTCCGCCACTGACCTTGCTCTCCGGGCAACGAAAGTGGCCGCTCGCGCCGTCGGTCAGGTGATGGCCACTTCGGTGGTTCAGGAGCGACATCTCTGGCTCAACCTGGCAGACACGCGGAGCGCTGAGCGGACTCGTCTGCTCGACGCTCCGCTCTCCCAGGTTGGCCTTTTCGGCGGTGCGGTCGAGGACTTCGCCCAGCAGTTCTCCACCGCCCAGAAGCAGACGGAGGCCATTAAACACATCCTGCCCCGGCGACCAGCTGCTGCCTCCACCCAGTCATCGGCGCAGGTGCCTCCCTCTGCTCGCCGCCGAGGACGCCCCCCTGCGGCTCCCCTCCCTCCCGCCCGGCCCCAGCAGCAGCCTTCACCCGGGCCCCGGCGTCGAGGAGGCCGCAGGCCGGCGTCTCAGCCCCCTCAGGCCGCTCGCCCCGCTAAACGCCAGGCCAAGCGAAGATCCTGACACGGGCCGCTCAGTGACGATCTCGAGTCTTTCTCAGGAGGCGGTAGCAGGCCCCCTCCTTCCCCCGGTGGAGGGCCGGGGGAGAATCTTTTGTTCTCAGCTCCCCGCTGCTCACCCACGGGTGGGCAGCACCCTGAACTGGTTAAAGAAAGACTTGACATCCTCACTGAGCTCACAGACTGGAGTGAGTGCCCTCGATGCCCCCGTGCGTCAGCCCACACACTCCTCTCTGTCTCTGAGGGCGCGGAAGGGTGCGTGTGTCGTCCCCGGGCTACACCAATCCCTTCCCCCTCTGTCGCCAGACCCCCGGCAGAACAGACCCCCGTGGAACGCTCCGCTTTCCCTGGTCCCGTCTGTCGGGGAGCGGGCTTCGACGCATCCGAGCGGGGTAACCCCTGCACGCGTGCCAGTCGACCCGCACCGCTGCCCCTCCGGGGGACGTCTGTGGTTCGCATGACCCCGTTGGCTCATTTCCTGGAAGCCTGGCTAGCGCTTCCCGGGATATCCCGCTGGGTCATCAGAACGATCAGATTCGGCTACGCGATTCAGTTCGCACGGTCTCCTCCCCGCTTCAGGGGAGTTCGCTCCACGATAGTTGGTGGCAATGCCCCAGTCCTGAGAGCGGAGATTGCGACCCTGCTGGCGAAGGGTGCAATCGAGACGGTCCCTCCAGCCGAGGTGAAGTCCGGGTTTTACAGCCCCTACTTCATTGTCCCCAAGAAGACCGGTGGGTTACGACCGATCCTGGACCTGCGCATTTTGAACCGTTCTCTCCATCGACTACCGTTCAAAATGCTCACGGCCAAACGCATTTTCGAATGTGTTCGGTATCAGGATTGGTTTGCAGCGATCGACCTGAAGGACGCGTACTTCCATGTGTCCATCTTACCTCGACACAGACCGTTTCTTCGGTTTGCCTTCGAGGGCCAGGCATATCAGTACGCCGTTCTCCCATTCGGGTTAGCTCTGTCCCCTCGCGTCTTCACGAAGATCGTCGAGGCAGCCCTTGTTCCCCTTCGCGAACACGGGGTTCGCATCCTGAATTATCTCGACGACTGGCTGATACTAGCACACTCTCGAGCTCAGCTTTGCGAACACAGAGACTTGGTGCTCCGGCACCTAGCCCGTTTGGGCCTTCGGGTCAACCGGGAGAAGAGCAAACTTTGCCCCGTGCAGAGGATCTCTTTTCTCGGCATGGAGATAGACTCGGTCGCCATGTCCGCGCAGCTCACGAACGAGCGCGCGCACTCACTGCTGACTTGTCTTCGACAGTTCGAGGGCAAGAGTGCGGTTCCACTGAAACTATTTCAGAGGCTCCTGGGGCATATGGCATCCGCGGCCGCGGCAACGCCGCTCGGTTTGCTTCATATGAGACCGCTTCAGCTGTGGCTTCGCGATCGAGTCCCGAGGTGGGCATGGCATCGCGGCTCGCTCCGAGTTCCAGTGACTCCAGCGTGCCGCCGAACCTTCTTCCCGTGGTCGAACCTCAGCTTCTTACGGACCGGCGTCCCTATTCAGCGAGTTTCCAGGCATCTCGTTGTCTCCACGGATGCATCTACCACGGGTTGGGGTGCCATGTGCAATGGGCATGCAGCCGCCGGTTCCTGGACAGGAGCCCAGCGCCTCATGCACATCAATTGCCTCGAGCTGTTGGCAGTACGGCTCGCCCTACGCCGCTTCCGAGCGTTGCTCAAGGGCCAGCATGTGCTTGTCCGCTCAGACAACACTACGGCAGTAGCGTACATCAACCACCAGGGGGGTCTACGCTCACGCCAGTTGTCGCAGCTCGCCCGCCACCTCTTGATATGGAGTCAGAAGCACCTGAGGTCCCTTCGTGCAGTTTACATTCCTGGAGACCGGAACTGGGCAGCCGACGAGCTGTCCCGGGTCCGCCCCATCTCCGGCGAATGGCGACTCCATCCCCAGTCGGTCCAGCTGATTTGGACGAGTTCGGGGAGGCACAGATAGACCTGTTCGCCTCTCGGGACTCGTCCCACTGCGCCCAGTTTTATTCTCTGACCCGCGGCACTCTCGGCTCGGATGCGCTGGCGCACAGCTGGCCACGGGGCCCACGCAAGTATGCGTTTCCCCCAGTGAGCCTCCTTGCACGGGTGTTGTGCAAGATCAAGGAGGACGAGGAGCAGGTCTTGCTGGTAGCCCCCTACTGGCCCACCAAGACGTGGTTCTCCGATCTCATGCTCCTCGCGACAGCACCTCCTTGGCCTATTCCTCTGAGACAAGACCTACTCTCTCAGAGACGGGGCACTCTGTGGCACCCTCGTCCCGATCTTTGGAGGCTGCACGTGTGGCTCCTGGACGGGACGAGGCAGGTTTGAGTTCGCTGCCACCTGCGGTGGCGGCAACCATCACTTCCGCAAGAGCGTCGTCCACGAGACACCTTTATGCGTTGAAGTGGAACCTCTTCGTCAATTGGTGCTCTTCTCGCGGAGAAGACCCCCGGAGATGTTCGATCAGTGTCGTGCTTTCCTTCCTGCAAGAAGGGTTGGAGCGCAGGCTGTCGCCCTCCACCCTTAAGGTTTACGTCGCGGCCATTGCCGCTTCTCATGAAGCAGTGGAAGGTAAGTCCTTAGGGAAGCACGACCTGGTCATCAGGTTCCTGAGGGGAGCGAGGAGGCTGCATCCGCCTCGTCCTCCCCTCGTACCCTCTTGGGACCTCTCGGTAGTTTTAAGTGCTCTGCAGAGGCATCCCTTTGAGCCTTTGCAATCGGTAGAGTTAAAGTTTCTGTCCATGAAGACAGCACTCCTGGTTGCATTGGCCTCCATCAAGAGGGTGGGGGACCTGCACGCATTCTCCGTTGACGAAGCGTGCCTGGAGTTCGGGCCGGCTTACTCTCACGTGATCCTGAGACCCCGGCCTGGATATGTGCCCAAGGTTCCCACCACTCCCTTCCGGGACCAGGTGGTGAACCTGCAAGCGCTGCCCCCGGAGGAGGCAGACCCAGCCTTGGCACTGCTCTGTCCGGTACGTGCTCTCCGCACCTATGTCGACAGAACGCAGTGTTTCAGGACCTCAGACCAGCTCTTTGTCTGTCATGGAGGGAGCCAGAAGGGAAGGGCTCTCTCAAAGCAACGGCTGTCCCACTGGATAGTGGATGCCATTGCTTTGTCTTACCAGCAGCAAGGCCTTCCGTGCCCCCTTGGTGTGACGGCCCATTCCACTCGGAGTGTAGCCTCCTCTTGGGCTTTAGCGCACGGCGCCTCGCTAACAGACATCTGCAGAGCTGCAGGCTGGGCGACACCCAACACCTTCGCCAGATTCTATAATCTGCGAATTGAGCCGGTATCCTCTCACGTACTCGTTTCGGCCAGTTCTGGATCCGCTCAGGTGTCTTCGCTTGCTCGCCACTCCACTCCCCGGACTGGATAAGTGCGATATTTCCTCAGTTCTTCCATTGAAGTCTTGAGTCCTCCAGCACCGACGATGCGGGCACCACTGCGTTGCTCTGGATGCTAGCTAGGTGCCTCCATGCGCACGGTTCCCCATGGTAACCGTCTCATGTGTATTATCCACTGTAAGCCTCTCTGAGCATGTGTCTTCCCTTGGCAAGCCATCTGCCACCCCTGGAGTTTAAACTAGTAGCCACCTGCGGTTGGTACTCCAGTGTTCCATATGCGTTCCTATGTGGCCATATGTGTATTCATAAGTCCTCCCTTCGGTAGGCAGCTGGTTGCATGTCCCTTCGGGATATGTTTCCCAGTGTACCTTGGTAATCCTGTGTCAAAGTCGGATCCCAAAAAAAAAAAAAAAAAAAGAGGTAAGGCTCGGGGGTTCAGTCTTTCGCAGGGCACTGGAAGACAGCTTGAAGATGGCGTGATGGCACAGACCCCCAATCTCCGTCACTTCTGACGTAACTCGAAGTGACTACGAAAGGGAACGTCTCGGTTACGTATGTAACCCTCGTTCCCTGAGTAGGGAACGGAGACGTTACGTCTCCCTGCCACTTCTGCTGTATCGCTGGGTAGATGCGAGTTCAGTCTTGGCTCCTCAGCGAAGACATACTGCGGTTGCGTTCACTTCCTCCTTTATATACTCACGGAGTAGGGCGGAGTACGCTATGCAAATTTCCGCAGCCCCAAGGCATTGCATGCCATTGGCTCGTGTTTAAATACTCGAAGAGGATTGGCTTTCTATGCGAAATCCCCCAATCTCCGTCACTTCTGACGTAACGTCTCCGTTCCCTACTCAGGAACGAGGGTTACATACGTAACCGAGACGTTTTTGACATAATTCAAATTCAAGAATTCAACCGCAATTCAGGAAGTCATTCTCAATTAAATTCTGATTGTGCACAGCCTGGGTAATTACCTCTAAAATGTATGAACTTT
>NW_024121291.1:78146-130714 GCF_016745375.1 Pimephales promelas | reverse complement strand
ACTCCATCCCCAGTCGGTCCAGCTGATTTGGGACGAGTTCGGGGAGGCACAGATAGACCTGTTTCGCCTCTCGGGACTCGTCCCCTGCGCCCAGTTTTATTCTCTGACCCGCGGCACTCTCGGCTCGGATGCGCTGGCGCACAGCTGGCCACGGGGCCCACGCAAGTATGCGTTTCCCCCAGTGAGCCTCCTTGCACGGGTGTTGTGCAAGATCAAGGAGGACGAGGAGCAGGTCTTGCTGTAGCCCCCTACTGGCCCACCAAGACGTGGTTCTCCGATCTCATGCTCTCGCGACAGCACCTCCTTGGACTATTCCTCTGAGACAAGACCTACTCTCTCAGAGACGGGGCACTCTGTGGCACCCTCGTCCCGATCTTTGGAGGCTGCACGTGTGGCTCCTGGACGGGACGAGGCAGGTTTGAGTTCGCTGCCACCTGCGGTGGCGGCAACCATCACTTCCGCAAAGAGCGTCGTCCACAGGAGACACCTTTATGCGTTGAAGTGGAACCTCTTCGTCAATTGGTGCTCTTCTCGCGGAGAAGACCCCCGGAGATGTTCGATCAGTGTCGTGCTTTCCTTCCTGCAAGAAGGGTTGGAGCGCAGGCTGTCCGCCCTCTCACCCTTAAGGTTTACGTCGCGGCCATTGCCGCTTCTCATGAAAGCAGTGGAAGGTAAGTCCTTAGGGAAGCACGACTTGGTCATCAGGTTTTCGAGGGAGCGAGGAGGCTGCATCCGCCTCGTCCTCCCCTCGTACCCCTCTTGGGACCTCTCGGTAGTTTTAAGTGCTCTGCAGAGGCATCCCTTTGAGCCTTTGCAATCGGTAGAGTTAAAGTTTCTGTCCATGAAGACAGCACTCCTGGTTGCATTGGCCTCCATCAAGAGGGTGGGGGACCCTGCACGCATTCTCCGTTGACGAAGCGTGCCTGAGTTCGGTGCCGGCTTACTCTCACGTGATCCTGAGACCCCGGCCTGGATATGTGCCCAAGGTTCCCACCACTCCCTTCCGGGACCAGGTGGTGAACCTGCAAGCGCTGCCCCCCGAGGAGGCAGACCAGCCTTGGCACTGCTCTGTCCGGTACGTGCTCTCCGCACCTATGTCGAAGAACGCAGTGTTTCAGGACCTCAGACCAGCTCTTTGTCTGTCATGGAGGGAGCCAGAAGGGAAGGCTCTCTCAAAAGCAACGGCTGTCCCACTGGATAGTGGATGCCATTGCTTTGTCTTACCAGCAGCAAGGCCTTCCGTGCCCCCTTGGTGTGACGGCCCATTCCACTCGGAGTGTAGGCTCCTCTTGGGCTTTAGCGCACGGCGCCTCGCTAACAGACATCTGCAGAGCTGCAGGCTGGGCGACATCCCAACACCTTCGCCAGATTAATATAATCTGTGAATTGAGCCCGGTATCCTCTCACGTACTCGTTTCGGCCATTTCTGGATCCGCTCAGGTGTCTTCGCTTGCTCGCCACTTCCACTCCCCGGACTGGATAAGTGCGATATTTCCTCAGTTCTTCCATTGAAGTCTTGAGTCCTCCAGCACCGACGATGCGGGCACCACTGCGTTGCTCTGGATGCTAGCTAGGTGCCTCCATGCGCACGGTTCCCATGGTAACCGTCTCATGTGTATTATCCACTGTAAGCCTCTCTGAGCATGTGTCTTCCCTTGGCAAGCCATCTGCCACCCCTGGAGTTTAAACTAGTAGCCACCTGCGGTTGGTACTCCAGTGTTCCATATGCGTTCCTATGTGGCCATATGTGTATTCATAAGTCCTCCCTTCGGTAGGCAGCTGGTTGCATGTCCCCTTCGGGATATGTTTCCCAGTGTACCTTGGTAATCCTGTGTCAAAGTCGGATCCCCAAAAAAAAAAAAAAAAAAAAGAGGTAAGGCTCGGGGTTCAGTCTTTCGCAGGGCACTGGAAGACAGCTTGAAGATGGCGTGATGGCACAGACCCCCAATCTCCGTCACTTCTGACGTAACTTGAAGTGACTACGAAAGGGAACGTCTCGGTTACGAATGTAACCCTCGTTCCCTGAGTAGGGAACGGAGACGTTACGTCTCCCTGCCACTTCTGCTGTATCGCTGGGTAGATGCCGAGTTCAGTCTTGGCTCCTCAGCGAAGACATACTGTGGTTGCGTTCACTTCCTCCTTTTATACTCACGGAGTAGGGCGGAGTACGCTATGCAAATTTCCGCAGCCCCAAGGCATTGCATGCCATTGGCTCGTGTTTAAATACTCGAAGAGGATTGGCTTTCTATGCGAAATCCCCCAATCTCCGTCACTTCTGACGTAACGTCTCCGTTCCCTACTCAGGGAACGAGGGTTACATACGTAACCGAGACGTTTTTGACATTAATTCAAATTCAAGAATTCAACCGCAATTCAGGAGTCATTCTCAATTAAATTCTGAATTGTGCACAAGCCTGGTAATTAACCTCTAAAATGTATGAACTTTATAGTCTGAATGTTTGTAGTATGCATGTAATCTGGACGTACTACATTAGCCATGTTGTTATTATCATGTGATCTACCAGTGTCAATAGAGTCACATTACAACCATTCACAAATCCTCTCCTGTGCCCTCATGGGTGTGCACACTTCAGAATCTCACCAAAATTAGAAGGTCATCTGGGTACTTTTTGCCCACTCTTTTATGAGTTCGGACATACTTCTTTTGTCACATTCTGTTTTTCGCCTACAATATAGTATAAGAATACATTTTCGGATGCAGCCTTGGAATTAAACTTCAACGGTTGATAATGACGTAGTACGAGGACACAAGGATTCAAGATCGTTTAAGAATGCATATTGAGAAACAGCCAAAGTTTTGGAACAGATGTCTTCTTTCTGTGTGTTGCCATTGATCGTTCTCTCCGCATATCCGTGTAATTAGCAGTCTGAGAGGAAAATGCAAACCCTCATGAGAGTCCTGTGAGCAGACAGACATGCTTCATCTCAACTCAAATCCAACACAAATAATCCTATCTGTTCAGTCCAAATGTGCACCACATAACTATGTGTCTTGTCCTGCCATTATTGTCTGCCGTTTGGATATTTTGAAGCTGTAACGAGAGAAATCAACATGCACACACATCATGTGAATGGCCAAGTAATGTTATGTTTGTCTTTCAAGCTATTCAGATGTCAAATCTGCATTTTATAACTGTTGACACAAAACCATGGTCTTCAAATCGTGATCAAGGTTCAGTAGAGCGAGCTAGACAGCAGAGTAGAGGGATTTGTAGAATGACAGACATGTCTGTCCAATTTATTGAGCAGAATTTGACACAGTGCAAAATCAATTGTGTGTCTCCGGCATGTCATTTTGTGCCCCCATTCTGAGAGGTTTTCAAGGAAGAATTGCTGCCCACATTCACTAGGGTGGGAATTATCATCTAATATACATACAGAGAAAGAAACCTGTTGACTGGTCTTTTCAGATTGACAAACACAATATTGCTGTTCTGTGCTCCCTATACGTCAACATCACTTTTTCCATCTTTAATATGCAGAGTCAACTATAATCAAGTCAAAGACTGTGAAGGGACAACATTTTATTGGACAAAACATTTGCATACGCCCCTGAGTGCAGGATGAGTCATCAATATTTTTGGTCTGTTTTTTCAAGGAAAACAAAATTTTTAAATTTTAAGTGCATATATCTGTGAAGAGTTAAATGAATATACATTTAGCATAAAGTGTTAAAGGGTTATTTCACCCAAAAATGAAAATTCTGTCACTATTTACTCACCCTCATGTTGTTCCAACCCCGTAAGACCTTCGTTCATCTTCGGAACACAAATTAAGATATTTTTGATTAAATCTGAGAGCTGGTGCATACTAACTCCTGCATACTAGTCTATAGGCTTCTTGAGGAATTGAAACTTCGAAAAGTTATTAAAGACATCGTTAAAATAGTCCAAGTGACTTCAGTGGCTCAATCTTAACTTTATCAAGTGACGAGAATACTTTTTGTGCGCAAAAACAAACAAAAATAACGACTTTATTTCAACTATTCACTTCCTTCTCTATGGGCCTCTAGTCAGTTAACGTAGTATGATAGCGTATAGCTACGTCACACGTAGGCTCACTATTGCCCAACGATGGTCATGTGTGTGATGCATGTGATGTACAATAACAGAAGCTTACGCTATTAAAGGACAACTCCGGTGCAAAATGAACCTTTGGTCTAATTACACATTGTTACCTAGTCAACCGTTATCTGAGATTTGTTTTCATGATTGCCAAATGTAAATAGTTGTATCTCTAAAAACAGTTTAGCCTATAACGCTATAGTATAACGCTAGTATATAGGGCATAGAGTAATGACATGTTATTACCACTAACAAGGCTCAAAATAGCCCCACACAAACACTGTAGCATAATAAGGGTCCCTACATTCAAACCGAAGCATTGAGAACTTTGTCAGTGTCCAAACAGTTTAATAAGAAGATATTTTATACGCACAGTCAACTTCGCGAATACAGGAAGAACCCATCTTTGAAAAATAGTCTCTACCAGTCGATCTACGAACACCGATCCATGTGCGCTGGTGAGATGTGAATAAGGTGATAAGGTGAGCGCGAACAGTAGGCTACGTGTACATATTGAAGAGAAGAAAACGGTTCGTGTTTGTGTTTCTTCCGGAAACACAGGACCATATGAGATTCTGCACAGTTCAGCGCACTTGGATCGGCGTTCGTAGATCGACTGGTAGAGACTATTTTTCAAAGATGGCTTCTTCCTGTATTCGCGAAGTTGACTGTGTGTATAAAATATCTTCTTATTAAACTGTTTGGACACTGACAAAGTTCTCAATGCTTCGGTTTGAATGTAGGGACCCTTATTATGCTACCATGTTAGTGTAACACAGTCTCATCCCAAAAAGTCATATAACTGACGTTTTGGGACGTATTTTGACCATACGTCAATATCCGCCTTTTTAGGGCCCCCTTAAACGTCGGTAGATGGCGATCCCGGGCCGTCATACAACTGACGCTTTACCTTTAACGTCATTTAGGTGACGGGTTAGGTTTAGGTTTAGGTATGGGGTAGAGTTAGGATCCCATAACCTCATCTACCGACGTTTAAGGGGGCCCTAAAAAGGCGAATATTGACGTATGGTCAAAAGACGTCCCAAAACGTCAGTTATATGACGTCTTGGGATGAGACCGGGTTGGTTAGTGTGGGGCTATTTTGAGCCTTGTTAGTGGTAATAACAAGCGATTTTTATTTGTCATTACTCTATGCCCTATCTACTAGCGTTATACTAGCGTTATAGGCTAAACTCTTTTTAGAGATAAAACTATTTACATTCAGCAATCATGAAAACAAATCTCAGATAACGGTTGAATAGGTAACAATGTGTAATTAGACCAAAGGTTCATTTTGCGTCGGAGTTGTCCTTTAACTAGTAACCTGACTCGAGGCAGAGAGAGAAGTAAATGAATAGTTGAAATAAAGTCCTTATTTATTTATTTTTTTGCAAACAAAAAGTATTCTCATCGTTTGATAAACTTAAGATTGAGCCACTGTAGTCACTTGGACTATTTTAATGATGTCTTTAATAACTTTTCGAGGACAGCAAGTTTCAATTACTCAAGAAGCCTATGGACTAGTATGCAGGAGTGATCCAGCTCTCAGATTTAATCAAAAATATCTTAATTTGTGTTTCAAAGATGAACGAAGGTCTTACGGGGTTGGAACAACATGAGGGTGAGTAAATACCGACAGAATTTTCATTTTTGGGTGAACTAACCCTTTAATAGACTATACTGGGAAAACCTTCCTTAATATAATGTTTTATTAACAAAGTTTGGGAGGAAAACATTTAAAATATCTATCCAATGATATTCAATGCTATAGGGGAAAATGCAAACGCCCATGAGAGTCCGGTGAGCAGACAGACATGCTTCATCTCAACTCAAACACAACACTAACAATCCTGTCTGTTCAGTCCAAATGTGCACCACATAACTATGTGTCTTGTCCTGCCATTATTGTCTGCCGTTTGGACCTTTTGTAGCTGGAGCATGCGCAGGTTCTTCAAGTACACGCTTACTGACTAGGGTTGGGAATCGTGAGAAATTTTCCGGTTCCGGTTCCGATTCCGGTTCCGCCAAACGATTCCGGTTCCGGTTCCGGTTCCCATTCAATTAAAAATATTAGTAAGAGAAAAATCCACAATCCTTTTTGTGTTTATTTCTTATAGTACATGACAAATTAGTTTAACAGACTGGTAATGTAAACAAACTCAAAATATTATTAAGCAATCTTTGCAAAAAAAAAAAAATTATATATAAAGGAAATAAAAAAATTCTGCATTCTCTATAATAATTTAGACCTCTCCTTTATTGTATCTCCAACAGTGAAGAATACCCTCTCAGAAGAAATAGTATATGCTTTAACACACATATGTGTGTAGAACAGATTATTTTTTAAAACGGTTTGAATGATTGATTCATAAAGACTTTACTTATTTCATTACTGGATAAATCGGCGCTCTAGCAGTTAATAAACAGAACTGCATGCGTCTTGCGGAAGAACATTGTTGCCGGAGCTACTTCTCTCTGTTTATGTCCATGACGAGTCACGCAGGCATTGGGCTACTCCGCAGCAGCTGCGATCCGCCGGCCAGTCTAAACAAGAAGTCCGAGTATTAACGCTTATTACAGGCTTTACGTAGTGATTCAAGATAAGACAAAAACACGGTTTGAAAAAAAAAAAACATTATGATGCACTCGCTCATTGTATATATTTTGTAAATTCTGAACACAAAAAATATACGGACTGCATCTGTTTTGACCACTAACGTTACCGTCAATGTTTACTCAAACTATAATCTCACTAATTCTGTAACGGAAATCATTTGAATATGTGAAACAAATAAATATTGAGACTGTGTGATTGTAAAGCAGTTTCATATCGACAACTGCTCTCTCTCTCTCTCTCTCTCAGCGCAAACAGATTTGAATATAGGCTAGAGAGTGACTCGGCGGTCGGCGCGCGCAGCGTGCGTGTGTCTGTGTGTGACAAATGCAGCGCGTGTGAGAGCAAATCGCAACTTCAGTGGTGAAGTTTTTGTCATTTAGGAATAAGACGGCGTCTTCTACTCCCAGCACTTCGCCCACATGATGATATCGCATCGGCATCAGAACCGTTTTCGGAACCGAAACTTAGGAATTTTGCACGGTTCCGGTATTTTTTCAAAAACACAACCGGTTCTGGAAAAGAACCGGTTCTCGGTTCCCAACCCTATTACTGACAAACACCTCACCTCGTGCACCGTTCGCGCGTCTCAGAGTTGTCTCAAAATGATCATCCCCATCAAAAGCAATCAGGAGGTCAAATATGAGTGTAAACCGCACGCCGGCTCACGAGCGCTCACGCTTACTAACAAACACCTCGCCCCAGGCGGCGCTCGCGCGTCTCAGAGTTGTCACAAAAAGTTCCCCATCGAAAGCGATCGGGGAGTCGCATATGAATATAAGCACCGTGCCCGCTCTCGAGCATTCACGCTTACTAATAAACACTTCGCCCTAGGTGCTGTTTTCGCATCACAAAGTGATCACAAAACGCGCATAGCAATTGGGACATCATATATGAAACAGCCTGCCACCGCCGTATTCAAGCACCGAGGGCACGCACACCTAACCCATACGTCCGGTTCAGTTTCTCAAGCCTGCGCAGTGCGGCAATTAGAACCCGGAAACCATTCTGCTCCTAGCTGCACATGTAAAGGCATGGGAAGTGATTCCAGGGGTATCAGAATGGCCGCTAGGCACAATAAGACAGGGCTATTCGCTACAGTTCAATTGCTGTCCCCCGTGCTTTCGAGCACGGAACAACATGACGTCTACCCCGTGCAGAAATAGCAAAGCTGCTGTGCAAAGGGGCCTTAGAACCGGGACCGTCTTATCTGAGCAAAAGTCAGACTTTTACAGACGTTATTTTCTCGTACCCAAGGAGGATGGAGCCCTCAGACCTATTTTAGATCTAAGACATTTGAACAAAGTTCTTGTGAAAAAAAAAAAACAACAAGAAGAAAAAACTTCAAGATGCTTACGACCAGAAAAATCCTTGCACACATTCGCCCGATTGACTGGTTTATACGTCTCGATCTGAAAGGTGCCTATTTTCAGAATCAGATTATACCCCGTCACAGGCCATTCTTGAGATTCGCCTTCGACGGTCAGGTATATCAATACAGCGTCCAGCCGTTCGGCCTGTCTTTAGCACCCCGTTCATTCACAAAGTGCATGGACGCGGCTCTCGCCCCCATGAGAAATCAGGGCTTGCAAATTATGAACTGGATGATTGCCTGATTCTGGCACAGAGCAGTGCCCTTCAGTCATCTGGAAAGCCTGGGTCTCCCGGTCAACTGGACCAAGAGCTCATTACTGCCCAGTCAGTCAATTTCCCTTCTAAGAATGGAACTGGACTCTGTGGCTATGACGGCTCGTTTTTTGACACAGCGCGCGCACCGTTTTCGACGCCTGGACGCGTTTTTCCAGAAGACATTTCAGAGGATGCTGGGCTGTATGGCCTCAGCTGCTGCAGTGCTCCAGCTGGGCTTACTGCGCATGCGCCCACTACAACACTGGCTGCAAACGAATCAGAGTGACTCAGAGCTGCATTACGGCACTGCAGCCCTGGTTAGTGGCAGACTGGTATCTGGTATCACTCCAGACTGGAGTGATGATGGGAGCTGTCTTGTATCAAAAGGTCATCTCGACAGATGTGTCCAACTCAGGTTGGGGCGCTCTCTTCGAGGGCAGAAGCTCCTTCACTTAAACTGTCTGGAAATGATATTTGAAGCACCTCCTCCTGTTCATACAGGACCACCATGTTCTAGTCCGTTCAGACAACATGTCAAGGCAGTGTCAGATCCAGGAAATGGTCCATCCTGGGGAATGGTCCCTGCATCCCCAAACAGTCCAGTCGCTATGGTGCTTCTTTGGCAAACGGAAGTCGACCTCTTTGTGTCAAGACAACGCTCACTGCCCAATATTTTTTTCAAGAACGAGTACGTGCTGGCCCAAATCACCCGCTGTATGCTTCCCTCTGGTCTCACTGTTGCCACAGGTAATAAAGAGAATCAGGGAAACGTGCCACTCGGTGCACCTTATAGCCCCACGATGGGAGAACCAAACTTGGTTCCTGGAGCTGACGTGGCTGTCGCAAACAGCCCTGTGGTCGATTCCGGTGAGGACAGATCTCCTCTCTCAAGCTCACGGCTCGATCTGGCATCCCCATCCAGAGCGCTGGTCTCTGTACACATGGTCTAGAGCTCCCCCCAGCAAACAAATTTAGGTTCTGGGAACGTTCTGGGAATGTTAGTTTTTGGTTCCCAGAACGTTCCTAGAACTTTCCCTTAAGGTTAAGGGAATGTTCCCGGAACATTCTCCTTACGTTATTAAAATGGAACCTAAAAATAACCTACATGGAACGTTCCTATAACGTTCTTGTTTGGTTCCCAAAAAAATAACCTCATGGGACCATTTGGGAACGTTAGGGGAACGTTCTGTGTTTGCTGGGCTACTAGAAAGCTTTTTGTCTTGAGTTCAGACCGAGTTCTTGAGTTCAGTCTGGATTTTGTCTTGAATCCTGCCCTGCAGGCTAAACTTCTGTTGTATAAGTGAGATGTACATTCTGTCCAGATCTGATTGTGCACAGGCTACTCTCACCTGACTTAGCTCTCCTGGTTGAGCTGCAGTATGTTGGGTTAATATAATATAGGCTTATACGAACCGGCGACATCGCTCTGTATTCCCTATGAGTGCTTATGTACATGTGCTGCCTTATTCCCCGTTTATCTGGGATCCCTGTGATTACCTGGGACTCATGAAGCGGATGCTTGGCGTGACAAAGGGGTCCCGTAGCGTAAGCTAACTTACACAATACAAGAGAACCTATCTTAAGAGAACATACTCGGTTACCTAATGTGACCTCGTTTCTCTCTAGAAGAGGGAACGAGTATTGCATAACCTGCCGTGCTCGCACCACGAACGATTTTTGCTTCAGTCGATGAAAACCAGGTAGACAGGTTACAGAGAGACAGAGCTAAGACGCGATAGCGCAAGCTGTTCGTATTGCCCTAAATTTTGTTTTCTGAAAAATAAGAATCAAAATTTCCAACGTGCAAATGGGGTCAGAAAAATATATAAAACTCTATTTGGATGCTTGTGTATTATGCTGCAATTCCTAATAATGTTACCAACTAGATGATGAGTAACTTTGTTTTATTTATTCACCAAAGCCAATTTGTTCTCTCATTTGGAGTTTGACAAATTGTGGTCCCTGATGGCCACAACTACTCGTCTTTGCATAAGAAGAGAAGTAAGAGATGTGAAATTGTGTTGTTGCCCATGACCAATGCTGTACAGCAGAGAGAAATGGAGAAATGGAAACTATGGAGAAACGAGAGAGAGAAAGAGAAAATGGCAGGATAATGACTCTGATGAGAATATCTGCTATTTACAGAAATACACAGAATGAAGATGAACATGTAAGCAGCATTTCAAGGTTCCATTTTCCAAACCATTAGCCTTGAACACAGCTGCATCAGGATATCTAGTGTCCGTCTCAGTCGGACTGCTCACAGACCATCTGATGAATATTACAAAAAAATGAGAGTATTTCTTCAAACATCAAGCTCTAATGTGATTGGCCTTGCCAGGAATCAGCTTTATTATATCAGTCTATTGGGAATGTCGGAAAAGTTTCCGGCTGCTACAATAATTCGATTTTTGAATTGTTTGAATTTGGCACAAAGTGGTGAGCCATGACCCAACTTTGCTTGCAAAGACTGAAATGCTCCTTTTATACCCAATCATGATACCCACACCTATTACCTACTCACATGCTTATTGTGGACTGTTTTAAAAGAGTTTAACTTGGATATTCTTTAATTTTTTCACTTCTTTTAGCATCTGTTCCAACCTTGTAGATTTCTGCAAGGATTTCCAGTCAGGATTTAGACCATATCATAATTCTGAGACTCTCATTAGAGATGCAAATGATTTGCTCTTATCATCCGATCATGATCGGTCTTGGGTGGTTTCTCTATTAATGTTTACTGGATATTAGTGCTACATTTGATGCTATTAACGAACAACATTCTTTTGAATTGACTCGAATAGATTGTACATGCTGCCTTTTGGGAGATATCATTAGGAAGCATGGCATTAGTTTTCACTGTTAAGCCAGACTGATCCGTATGTATGACACGCCAATTCGTATATTTCCATTTTTGACGTGCCATCAACACACATAATCGTTTTTCAGCGTGTTTATGAATGCCGTTGACTTAACGGTACATTACTATATATAAATATATGACCTACCCTATCCCTAAACCTACCTGTCATTGGGGTTCATACCGTTTACGAGTATTATCAAACCATCCTAGGAAAAAAAATATTGCTCCCCAGATGTACTGTAGATCTACATTTTGCTTCATTTCACTCGGACATTAACGGCGTGTACATACACACGGAATCACTCGGACATTTAACGGCGTAGACATACATGCATACACGCGGATACACGCGGGTAGCTCAAGATGCGTATAGATAACATGCCACTTGACTTGAAAGTGGCATGTATGTTTATGCAAAAGTCTTGATGTCATGTTGGTTATGCTGATGATACGCAGCTCCATATTTCTTAACGCCCTGACGAAACAGATCAAGTCACAAAATTAACGGAATATAGCTGATATAAAACACTGAATGACTAGCAATTTCCTAGTACTTAATTCTAAAAATCAGAGATTATACTGTAATTATTGGACCAAAAACCTCCACTCATAATAACTTATACAGTCTCAGTCAAGTCATCTTTGTCAGATAGGAACCTGGGTGTGCTCTTTGAAACCAATAGTTCATGTGAAAGCCAAATTCACCTACCTAAAATATCAAAATCAACTGCTGGCGGTAGATCATTTTCCTGTTTAGTACCTAAACTCTGGAACAGGCTTCCAAGCATTGTTCTAGTGTTAGGGGTTAACAGTTAAAGGACCCAGAACCAGATATGAAGAATGAAGACCCGGAGTCGGAATTATAAAAATTAAAGAAAGTTTTACTGAACATAGTTTGCCATTTCATCAGCAGAACGTCTCTGGTTGCGTATGTAACCCTAGTTCCCTGAAGGGAACGAGACGCTGCGTGTAAACGCCGTGAGAACGCCTCTGCGTGACGAGTCATGAAGCACGTATGAAATCTGTCCAATGGCGAGACGGAACGTCATAGGCGGGGTGACGTATCGACCAGGAAACTATAAAGCATCCCCGAAACACAAGCGCAACAGCTTCTGATAGGACTGAAGCAAGCGCTCACGGGCATGCTGGGAGTATGGCATAGACACACAGCGTCTCGTTCCCTTCAGGGAACTAGGGTTACATACGTAACCAGAGACGTTCCCATTCAGGGAACTTCGAGCTGCGTGTAAACGCCGTGGGAACGCTAATACCAACGCCGCCATGCGAGCAGGTGTCCGTTGTATGAAATCAGACACATATTTAGACGAAAGCACCTGCGCCCCTGGAGCGGAGCTACCATACCCCTGGTTGAGTGAGCCCAGACAGCCAAAGGAGAAGGCTGACCGGCGGACTCATATGCAAATAAGATGGCCTCGACCACTCACTTACTCAACCTCTGCTCAGATGCGGGACAACCTTTCTTCGGAGGTCCAAAACAAACAGATAACTGTTCAGGCTTTCTCCACAGGGCAGCTCTGTGGACATAAGCATCTAGAGCCCTCAGAGGGCAGAGCAGATTAGTTTCTCTTGGTCTGACCTCACAATACCACGAAGAAAAAGAATTACCAATGGGTATCTCCCGTGAAAAGCTCCACTCAAAGGGACGTGGTAAGCAGATAGGCCACCACATACACCTTTAGTGTGGAGTGGGATAACCCTGTGGAGAAATGCTCCAAAGGAATTCCAGCACCGCCACACCGGGCAGTTAACTGGGTCCAACTGGTGTTCTCCCCACCAAGAGGTGAAACATTGCCACCTCAAGGCATATAATCTCCTCGTGGACGGAGCTCTGGATTGGAGGATGGTCTCCACGACCTCAGTCGAGAGACCCGATTCTATGAGCTGGGCCCCCTCAGAGGCCAAGCCACAACCTCCATAGATCTGGGCGGGGGTGAAGTATCGACCCGCATCCATACTCGGGCCGGCCAACGCGGGGCTACTAACAGTAGAAAGACCCCGACTCGGTGAACCCTCTCCAGAACTCCTGGGAGCAGAGCAATCGGGGGAAATGCGTACAGGGGTGACCTCGGCCACTCCTGTACCATTGCATCCAACCCCAGAGGGGCTGGTGGATACAGAGAAACCACAGCATGCAGTGTCTCAGTCCCTGGATTCAAATAGGCCTACCTCGGTATGACCGAAATGACTCCATAGGAGCTCCACCACCTCGGGGTGGAGTCTCCACTCCCCGGGCCTCGGCCCCTGCCTCGACAGGATGTCTGCTCCCCGATTTAAATATCCTGGGATATATAATCGCCAAAGAAGAAGCTTCCCCTGGGCCCACAGAAGGATCTGGCGCTAGCCTGAATAATGGACATGAGCGCAGACCCCCTTGATGGTCTATAAAAAGACCCCCGATGTGCTGTCTGACCGGACAAGAACATGGTGACCCCTCAGGTCTGGGAGAAAGTCCACAGACCCCGGGCTGAGCGACCACTCATGATCGCCCCCAGCCCGTGAGGGAGGCGTATATCGTTAGCTTCTTTGGAACAATGAAGTAACGGCTGTAATACCCCAACTCTCTGTCGGGGGGAAGAACTCGTTCTATCGCCCCCTTCAGTAACAGAGCTTTCACCTCTTGTTCCATGACCAGAGCCTGCTCGGGGGATACCACTGTAGGCAAAATCCCCCGAAAACGAGGCGGACGTGACCTGAACTGGATCGCGTACCCGCGTTCGATAGTCTGCAGGACCCATCGAGATATATTTGGAAGACTTTCCCATTCTGCCAGAAATTCCACTAAGGGTACCAGTCTCTCAAGACTGGCCTCTGGAGTAATTATAGAGACAGAAACAGTGCCCTGTGACCGCGCACAGGCAGGGTTTAACGACTGTTCTGTATCGCTCCTCGGAGCAAACGAGCTTCCCTCGGGAAACCACTCGCTAGGACCGTCTGCGCCCACCCTCACAGGCAGGTTCAGCAGAACGGGTCCCTGCAGACCCCCCTGGTGGTTTATGTAAGAGACCACAGACATGTTGTCTGACCGGACAAGAACATGATGATCTCTGAGGTCTGGGAGAAAGTGTTTCAGAGCCTGAAACACCGCCATCATCTCTAGACAATTTATATGCCATCGGAGATGATGGTCTTGCCACAACCCGCGGGCCGAGCGACCACTCATGATCGCTCCCCAGCCCGTGAGAGAGGCATCCGTCGTCACCGTTACCCGGCGACACGGGGCTCCCAGCGCAGGTCCCAGGGACAGGAACCAAGGTTCTTTCCACATAGCCAGGGCACGGAGACCACGTCGCGTGACCTTGATCTTGCGGAGCGGCTTTCCCCTCGGGGAGAACCCCTTGGTCCTGAGCCACCACTGTAGTGGTCTCATGTACAGCAGGCCGCATGGTAACACGTTGGATGCTGCTGCCATCAGACCCAGAATTCTCTGGGATTCCTTTACAGTGAGTGACTGGCCTAGCTTCACTTGCTTGACAGTCGAGATAATCGAGGCTATACAAGCTGGCGACAGACGTGCCTGCATCGTGAATCCCATACCACGCCTAGAAAAGTGGTCCGCTGAACTGGCGAAACCACACTCTTCTTGGCGTTGAGTCTCAACCCCAACCTTCTGATGTCCAACCGACCGTTCTGTATCGCTCCTCGGAGCAAACGAGCGTCCCTCGGGAAATCGCTCGCTGGGACCGTCTGCACCCCCCATTACAGGCAGGGTTGGCAGAACGAACCCCTGAGGGCACCGAGAGAGAGCGGGCGCCGGATTCAGCGGCGAACACCTCTGTCTCACGGTGGGGACCACCCTCAGTAGCCTGACACCAGTGGCGTCAGGACTTCTTCGACGAAGCCTTCCTGGCGACAATAACCGTCCTCAGATCGGTTCTATCCCGGGAAGACCTCGCCTGAGAACGCCGCGTCTCAGCCCAGTTTTGCTGGGGAGGAGCCCGAGATGCGACGCTCTCTCGACGGGCGGGGCTGCTCTCGCCCAGCAGCCCCCGAAGGATGAGTACGGAGGGGGAGACATTTCTGGAGCGCCGCTGCCTGTTTTTTTCGGTCGACAGCGGCGCATCCAGGAGAAACGCTTTATCTTTCTCCTTCATATTAGCCAGATTTAGCCACAGATGCCTCTCCGTGGCCACCAGGGCTGCCATAGAGCGGCCGACTGATCTGGCCGTCTCCTTGGTGGCACGGAGAGAAATATCTGCCGCCTGACGCAGTATCTCATTAATCACGTCAGTGCCGACGACCTCCCCCTCACTCATATCTCCTAGACCCAGCAATATTAGCATACATAGAGGTCTGGTGTGTCAAAATTCTAGCTGACACTGGTTTGTTCCACGATCTACACACCTCGGTGTGTAGATCGGGGAAGAAGGGCAAACACCAGCATGGAGGTAGTGAGTGTGATATTAAAAATCTCTCATCCATTTTACTCTCTCGACTCTTGTTTCTCAACTGGCCATTCAACGCTTAATTTTTCCACAGCCCGAGTCAAAAACCTCCATTTTTTTTTCCTTTTATTTTTTTTTTTTTTTACTACATTCGCGGGAGACTGGGATGGCAAACGAGCTTCCCTCGCTCTCCACTGAGTCCATAGACTCTGCATCCACACTTTCAACATCCAGCTCCTCAGAAATGAAAGCTTTAGCATAAGTTCTGCCAGGAAGACTTAATTACCGCGTCACGTGTTACATTCAGGCTATCCAATCATGTTCTTATTCTTGTGGTATAAAAGATCGGTACTTACACATGTTTGAGTTCGCAGATGCCGACGCGACAACAAGTAGATGCTGTCGCATTTATTCATGTTCTCGTTCAGTCGCCAGGCAACGTGTTTCAGGATATTTTGCTTACAATTTGCGAGATCCGACGATGTCCCGCCCTATTTCCTACCGCACGTCGAGGTTCCTGCGCTCAGTCTTCGCATCTTCCCGTAGACACAGCGGTCCTCAGAGTTTTGATCAGCTAAGGCCGAGAAGTTCAAGCTGTCTTTAGGCTAAAGCACTCCAGAACCGCGCTGTCTGCACAGGTGCCATTATTATCCCGCAAATCACAGACCCACCGACATGAATCAACAACTCTGCAAATCACGAGACGATCTAGCTCTCACTGGTTCAAGTTCAAACTCCCCTCCAAGGCTTTGATTCGGTTTGGTAGGCACCGCACCTCCACCAGCACTGTTAATGCGTCCTCTACATGATTAAACTTCATTCAGGTAAGCATTTCTCCATGGCTTCCTACACGTCCGAGTCGAAATCATGGTTAAAATTGGCGTCCACGATTTCGATGACGTGGCGCTATCTGATCATTACAGCTGATCTGCACACTGCAGACGGGCCGGATAGCTCGCCCTAATGCTCGTACCAAGCGTAAGCAAAGTTTCGTTTTCGTCAGTCTGATATTCCACATTTCAGTCGTGATCTAATAATATCAGCGTTCCGCTCTCATTTGCAGTTTTCAAATACCTACTAACATCTGTGTAACTGATTTAAAATCAACTGCTTGAGTTCTTAAGAGCTCTATAATGCAATATCACGGGTCGCGCTCGTCATCACGTCTGCTCACTTACCAGAGTTCGGTTGCGCGTGCGTTTAATTAATTAAATAAATAAATAAACCTGAGCGAAAGAGAGCAAGTTTATCATTTGGCCGTTATGCTTATTCTGCAGTGATCATATCTACAATGGCAGCAAGTTATTAATTGCGTAAGAATTTACAAACAACTATTTTCATATATTAGGCTATAACTTAAATTCATATTAAGTCTTTAAAAGTTAAATGACTCTACAACATTTGAATTGCGTACAATCGCTGTAATACTCAACCTTTCTGGTGACTACGTAATCCATTGAAATGTGTGATCGGAGTAAGAATTAATGTGAGGGGTGCTTTCACATTAATTTTCAGAGAAATGCAGTCTAAAGGATCAAGGCAGCTGCGTGGCTCTGGTTAAAGCCACATACTTAGTCAAAACTGTTAACTCAGTAGAACTAATAGTCATATTACTGTAGTATTATTTATGAGAAGTCAGTGAAGGAGGCTCCAGTGACATTGTCTTCGCTCAACTGTATGATTTACTTTTTCATGTATCATTCTATTCAAGAGTCTCTACTGGTTGTGGCCAGCGATCTCCCAGCATGAATGGGGCTATTTCTGCAAGAGCAACTCAGGAGCCATGTCAGTCATATGCTTCACACCTGAGAAAAGGATTCCACAATCAGGAGACAACAGATCATGTATCACTTGGAGTCTCTTTCATGTACCGATCATGGCCGGCTGTTCCTTCATTGTATACAATTATGAAAATTGTAATTTAACATTTTGTCCATTCATAGTTCGTTTTCAGGCATCCAAATTCACGCAAGTATTTTAATCCTAAATTTTTCAAGTCTGTTCACTGTACCTTCTCTGTTGCTTAAGGCATAGCAAACCTATGACTTATAAAAGTAGTCAAAGTTTCAACAGCACGTTGCAGCTTCGATTAACTATCACCGCAATTTAAAACTTTTCTGTCAATCAGATTCACACAGGATGGAGTCTCAAGAAGTGTCAACATAAAGTCATCATTCCATCGATGAAATATGTAGCTCATGCGTTGCTATCTCAAGTCACCGATTAGGTTATTCTGTCTCATCATCTATATCGTAAATCATGTCCTGTTGGCAGGATTCATGTAAATTTAGTTCGTGATTCACTAACCTGGAGGATGTCACTAGCTTCTACCGGCACTGTCATAATCTTTAAAAGTAAATCTTAAGTGAATTTTTCTCACTCTTTTAACTTTGAGTGTGTAACCTTGCAGTTGTTGTTTATGCTTGAACGGCAGCGCTACACTCCAAGTCGGAAGCAAAATCCATTCAACCCCTTCGACTACGTCTGTCTGCAATGGTCTCTTTTCTAGTGTTATTCAATTGTAACTGTCTGTCACAGCGTTCATGGCTCATACATTCAGGGGATTATCTCCAGGAGTTAATACTCCGATTTTCCCCACGATCTTCTCTAATTACGTTTATCCCTTATTTCCTTCCTCTTTTTCTCAAGAACTAAGAATGACTATAAAGGTCTATCACATTATCAATTTATAAATTTGCAAATTCTGCCCATTCTCATCTATGTTCAAATTTCGATTTATCATAACTAACGGAGCACTACCTTCTTAACCTGGTTCGGGTCTCGTCAGTTCCGACCTCAATAGCTGCAGTCTATCCTCCTCCCTGTGTACTGCCATTCCTACAGGACTGGGGCTGCCATGGCAGTGGCCGAACTTGGTAGTTCTGTTGCAGCCATCAAAATCCTCGGCAGATGGTCTTCCTCTGCATTCGAGTCATAACTAAGAGCTGATCCAATCATCCTTGAAGCCCAGCAAGCTCTTCAGCGATATTCAGGTAAATTCTATACAATTACTGGTGGTGGTATCAGGCAATGGCCTCGCGTGGCCTTGTCTTCAAGCGGCACCATAGCCATATATTTATTCATATACAATTAAACCTTGTCTTGTCTGGCCTATCATGGCTATATCCGTGTGGTCATGGAGACCTGTCTATGTCTGGCCATCGTGGCTAAATCTGTGTGGTCTAATGAGACTGGTATGTGTCTGGCTTTCGTGGCTGTATCTATAGTATATCGAGACCTGTCTATGTCTGGCTATCATGGCCGTATCTGGTATATCAAGTCCAGTCTAAGTCTGGCTATCGCGGCTGTATCTGTGGTCTCTCGAGATCTGTCCATCATGCCTATATCTGCGTGGTCTAATAAGACCTGTATACGTCTGGCCTATTGTAGCTGTACCTGGGGTCCATCCAAACGTCTATATATATACCTGCATCGTGGTCTATCGAGTCTTGTTATGTCTGGCCACCATGGCTATATCTGCGTGGTCTAACAAGACCTGTCTTTGTCTTGTCCATCGTAGCTGTATCTATGGTCAATCGAGACCTGTCTACACCTGTATCTGCGGTCTATCAAGATTTCTCTATGTCTGGCCTATCGTGGCTGTATCTGTGGTCTATGGAGACTTGTCTACGTCTGGCTATAGTGGCCGTATCTGTGGTCTAACGAGACCTGTCTATGTCTGGCCTATGGGCTATAAGCATAAGTTCCGCATTTCAGTTTCCGGTTGGGAAGATTAAAGCGGAGGAAAACCGAGGAAACGGGATTATGGCAGAGTCTTCAAAATTTACTGTCCTCTCGTCTTTGAAACAAAACCTTCATATGTTCAAATGTAAATTTTATATAGTTATGTTTATTTAATTTAAAAAATCTGTTTTCGTGACTAACGTTTCTTTTGTTAAAACATGGAGTTTAAATTCAATATAAATTATCGGTACTGCATCGGACTCTACGATCGGCGGAAGTTATTGAGCATCCTTAAACCTTCACCGGAAATCCCGCCATGCATAGAGCCCATCGTGGCTGTATCTGCGGTCTATTGAGACTTCTCTATGTTTGACCTATCGTGGCTGTATCTGTGGTCTATCGAAACCTTTTCTATGTCCGGCCGATCGTGGCTATGTCTGGTTTATCGTGGCTGTATCTGTGGTCTTTTGAGACCTGTCTATGTCTGGCCATCATGGCTATATACGTGTGGTCTATGGAGACCTGTCTGCGTCAGGCCTATCGTGGCTGTATCTGTGGTCTATCGAGATCTGTCTGTGTCTGGCCTATCGTGGCTGTATCTGTGGTCTATCGAGACCTGTCTGTGTCTGGCCTATCGTGGCTGTATCTGTGGTCTATCGAGATCTGTCTGTGTCTGGCCTATCGTGGCTGTATCTGTGGTCTATCGAGACCTGTCTATGTCTGGCCTATCGTGGCTGTATCTGTGGTCTATCGAGGCCTGTCTATGTCTGGCCTATAGTGGCTGTATCTGTGGTCTATCGAGACCTGTCTACGTCTGGCCTATCGTGGCTGTATCTGTGGTCTATCGAGACCTGTCTGTGTCTGGCCTATCGTGGCTGTATCTGTGGTCTATCGAGACCTGTCTATGTCTGGCCTATCGTGGCTGTATCTGTGGTCTATCGAGACCTGTCTATGTCTGGCCTATCGTGGCTGTATCTGTGGTCTATCGAGACCTGTCTGCGTCTGGCCTATCGTGGCTGTATTTGTGGTCTATCGAGACCTGTCTATGTCTGGCCTATAGTGGCTGTATCTGTGGTCTATCGAGACCTGTCTGCGTCTGGCCTATCGTGGCTGTATCTGTGGTGTATTTTTCCTGTCTATGTCTGGCCTTGTGGCAGTATCTGGGGTCTATCGAGACTTCTCTATGTCTGGCCTTTCGTGGTTGTATATGTGGTCTTTCGAGACCTGTCTATGTCCGGCCTATGTGGCTTTATCGTGTTCTATTAAGACCTGTCCATGTTTGGCCATCGTGGCTATATCTGCGTGGTCTAACGAGACCAGTATGCGTCTGGCTTTCGGGGCTGTATCTACAGTCTATCGCGGGTTCGCCGGTCTAAGTCCTTGGGGGGCTCCGTCCCTGCGGAGTTTGGCTCCGGCCCTGATCAGACACACCCGAGCAAGCTAATCAAGGTTTTCAGGAGAAACTCACAGGTGCGTGTGTTTTGGTCGGGGTCGGAGCTGGGATCTGGTGGCCCTCCGGGGCAGAGATTGGTGAACCGTGGTCTATAGAGTCCAGTCGAAGTCTGGCATATCGTGGCGTCTACCGGCTGTATCTGTGCGGTCTATCAAGATCTGTCTATGCCTGTATCCGTGGGCTATCGAGACCCGTCCATGTCTGGATTATCGTGATCATATCCATGTGGTCTACTTGGTAGGTATATGACTAATGTTCATCATGCTAATTATGGTATCTCCCTTTTCTTTAGGAATATTTAGGATTCATGACTGGTGGGTATACTTTCGTCATCAATTTTGGGGGGAAGGCTGGCCCCGTCCCGATGGATCTACAATCCACCTACTTTTGGGGGATCGGCTGCGCCCCTGCCTTCGTCTTCAGGCAGGAAATGCTGATCCGCTACCCTCGGATTACGATCTATGGACGGGGCCTACGCCAAAGAACTTTTAAAATAATTGCTTGCTGGGCTGTCAATAAATAGATGCTTTGTTACATCATTTTATCTCCCGAGTCTTTCTGGTAGAAATGAAAGCTTTAGCATAAGTTCTGCCAGGAAGACTTAATTACCGCGTCACGTGTTACATTCAGGCTATCCAATCATGTTCTTATTCTTGTGGTATAAAAGATCGGTACTTACACATGTTTGAGTTCGCAGATGCCGACGCGACAACAACCTCCACCCTCCCCACCACCACCAGGTTGGTCCCGTCTACACTTCCCGGGGGATCGGCTGCGCCCCTGCCTTCGTCTTCAGGCAGGAAATGCTGATCCGCTACCCTCGGATTACGATCTATGGACGGGGCCTACGCCAAAGAACTTTTAAAATAATTGCTTGCTGGGCTGTCAATAAATAGATGCTTTGTTACATCATTTTATCTCCCGAGTCTTTCTGGTAGAACTGGATAATTGAAGTGATGGCGCCTCAGCCCGGGCAGGAAAAACCGCAACGCGGACCCCCGCAGCGAGAACTGAGGCACTGGATCTACCAGGTAAGGGCAGAGAAAGGGCGGGGCCCGTCTCAATCCCCGCTGATAGATCCATCTGCGATCCCCACGACGCAAGCCTTCGCTGTGCCTCGGCAGCAGCGGGACCCGAGCCGCGGGGAGCGCGCACCGAACCACTCTCCTCGAAGAGTGCCCGGCGGGAGCGAAGTGTCTTCATGGGCAGACACTCGCAGTGCTCACAGCCGGCCCCCTCGAGAGCCGACTGAGCATGCTGCACTCCCAAACAAACAACACACAGATCGTGTGTATCCCCACCCGTGATGAAGCGAGGGCAGGGATGAACACACTTTCTGAAATTCTGCTGTTGTTTGCTCGCCATATCAATATATATAAATATACAATATTAGACAGACAGACAAAATTCATACATAGAGCGCTTGTGAAGACTCAGAAGCTGTTGCGCTTGTGTTTCGGGGATGCTTTATAGTTTCCTGGTCGATACGTCACCCCGCCTATGACGTTCCGTCTCGCCATTGGACAGATTTCATACGTGCTTCATGACTCGTCACGCAGAGGCGTTCCCACGGCGTTTACACGCAGCTCGAAGTTCCCTGAATGGGAAGTCAGCTTCAAGACTCACTCAGGAGTTCGTAGGCCGCCCCCTTACAGTTACAAAGATCACAGCAGTCATACTGTTTCCAAGGTCTAAGCTACGTCATTGCTTACACGTTGAATGATTCTCATTGGCTACGATATAGATAAACACAGTAATTTTCCACACATATACAGATAGACGAAACATATCTCCATCGATGAGGCACGTCATGACCTTCCAGGTCACAGATTTGGGTTGCTGGCGCCAGTGTGTCCAGAACAACAACTCATTCAATCTCCAATAATGGCAGTGGTTGCTTAACCTGCAACTAAGAAGACTAACACTAAACTTTAGTCTAACTGGAGTAAGACTTCAACAAAGAAATAGTGCCTTAAACTGTTGGCTTCAATGACCCCTTTATGTTTTAACACTCAAACATAAACCAAAATCCCTATTTCTCTATTATTTTCACTGTTACTGCGTTCACATAGGACACTAGCAAATAGGAGCTCCCATCAAGGCTGAAGAGAGTCTGAGCGTCTTATTATCAGTTAAGTGTACCAAAACATAATGGTAAAACATTCACTTGTTTGGGAGAAAAACAGATAACATTTGCTCCTCAGAAAGCAAATATAATAGAAAGAATACAGTTTAATATAACAATTAAAGTTCAATATAGCAATGCTCAATATAGCTTGACCATCTGTACAGAGAAGTATCGTATGTGTTGGACATATGTGTTCACGACGCCTTTAGGATCCATAAACCTTTCTCCTGAGACCAGAGAAAGAGACAAATGGCCTTGTGCACCTAAAAGAAGCTGGTGACTTGTGCATGTACATCAGCATGCATTTAAGAATATTATTTCACAAGCAAAAGCACAAAGAATAAATTTATATGTCGATAAATGATTAAGTAACAATGAATATACTTAATTATTGATTTTATAAAAGAAATACATAACCATTCAAAAGGATATTATGATATATATATGCTGAAGAGGCAAGGGATTTTGACCACCCCTTCACTAGAAGCAGACACACTATAAAGCAAATCTCTTTAACCTGGCATATAACACATCATCAATTTATAGTATTCAAATCAGTTAAATAATTGTTGGGCTGAATAAATTAGGTCAACTGGAACAGCAGCCCAGGAACACAACAGGAACACTTCCCATAACACCTGAGGTACTTGTTACTTTACATGTTACACCTACGCTATTATTAGTCCATCTGATAATTGATGGACATATCCAGTACATATCCACATCATATAGTGGACCTGGACTTGATGACAACACAGCCCGGAATGTCAGCAGAGATCCTGTCAACTAGACAATCCCCTGTGAAAGCCTCGTCGATGTGAAAGTCACCAGCTCAGATCCTCAGCAGAGACCACAAGAGGCAGACAAGTCCTCCGCACAGACCCTATGCCCAGCATCGGCTCCATACCAGCATGATTAATTATAATGACACCTTGTTCATTCATTGCCCAGAGGAGAACAACCCCCTATCGTTTTTTTATCCATTCTGTCAGCTGATAGAGTTTGGGTTCATTACCACTGTCACCTCTGGCTTGCTTAGTTGGTATCATTTAATATTCAACAATGTTATTGATCTGACTACTGACACTGTTGTATGAGAACTGAACTGAGCTGGACGATGACATCATTTTTTGCAGAACTGCTTTTTGACTTTTTTGCAGTGTGTTGCAGCCAAATTTCACATTTCTTTAGAAGTCTTACAGAAAATGTTGCAAAACCAGCTTGTTTCATTCTTGGAGTCAAATAGAAAGTTGAAAACAAAAATGTAAAATGCAAGAATCTAAAAAAGAGAAAGAAGTGCTCTTTTAAGACCATTTACATCAGACAGTAAAATTGAATTAAATATCAACTCAAACTGTGGTTGGCCAGGCGTCTTTTTTATGTGCAAGGGGTTGGTTTTGCCCTAGCCTAGAATAATCTGTAATGTACAAAAATGTTATGCCTATACAAGGAAGTTTGTGTGAGACTTTGAAATCACCCACAGCCAATGCTCTCTCTCTCTTTCTCTCTCTCTCGTCAAGTTGTCGACACTAAACTCACAATGCAGAGGGCATTTACACGCTGACAGTGGAGTAGAGCCACTGGCATACAAACATTCCCCTCAGAGAGAGCAATCATTCGGGTGGCGGGGTGCTGGACTGCCCCTTGTACTTTGTTCACGACCCATCCAGTTCCTCATCTCAGACTGCAGTCGGAGTGACCGGTGGAGTGTACAGAGAATTTTTTCTGGCCATCAGCTTCCGTTGCCAAACTCTGTGGGCACCAAACTGCAGTCTTCCGTCTGCCTGGTTTGATTAGCGCCTTGGCACACGGTTACCCGCTGCTTTCTCACACGGGAGGCTTGGCTGCATTGGTCTCTGCGGGTTTCTTTCCAAGTAAACACCTTCCGCACTGAATTTAAGAATGCAGACACAATCGCACACATAAAACACACCACTCCATGCCCGTGTTGTAACAGAGTCGTTTTCAAGAAGTGAAACCGGGTCTCATCAACTATAAGTTAGTTGTACCTAGTACATACAAACTATATTAATTTAAAGTCACCATGAAATCAAAGTGTACAATTCTTTAAAGGTGTAGTTCACTTTAAAAAAAAAATGCTGATAATTTTCTCACACCCATCTCATCCAAGATGTCCATGTCATTCTTTCTTCAGTCGAAGAGAAATTACGGTTTTTAATGAAAACATTCCAGGATTTTTCTCCATATAATGGACTTCAATGGGAACCAAACGATTCAAGGTCCAAAAGACAGTTTCAGTGCAAACTGTTCAAAGGGCTTTAAACGATTCCAGGCTATTAATAAGTTAAGTTTTATAAGCTCAAATGCTCACCTTGTAGAGCTTTTACAAAGGATATTTAAGGCTTGGTTATCTTCTGCACTGCTGTTTTCTAATGTTTTAAATTTAGTACTGAGTTTTGTTAGTACAAGTTTTGACACTGTGAATTTTTTTTTACATTATTGTTTAAAAAAAATATTCGTTGTACTTTGGCACTCCTAGGTTTTTTTTTTATTATTATTGTAAATCAAGTTACCAGTTGTATAGTTTAATTTTCATCTTCAAATAAATATTTATATGTTCTATATCTTTGTTATATTTGTTTTTGCATGCATATGAGCTTACACTAAATGTTAATGAAGCATGAATTAACACACTGAGTAACTTACTATACTTAACTAATAACTTAACTATTACTATATGTCTCAATGCATTCTCACCCCAAGGCGTCACCTTTGACCATCTTCAATATTTGACGTTTTAGGTGCTCTTTAGCGTCAGTTACATGACGCGATCCTACAGCGTCATCTAACTGACGCTAAAGGAAAGCGTCAGTTAGATGACGCGGTTGGGTTTAGGTCTGGGTTGGGGGTAAGGTTACACGCAATCCTAGGGCGTCATCTAACTGACGCTAAAGGGCGCCTAAAGCATCAGATATTGAAGCATGGTCAAAATGTTAGGTTAGGTGACGCCTTAGGGGTGAGAATGGGCTGTATGTCTAAATAATATGCATGAATGTACATTTAAATAGTTAAATCATTTACTTACACTTTCTAAATGATTTTATGAACCACTGACAACTCCTAAATAACTGGTTAGTAAATAATACTTAATTTAGAAATTATAAATTGATCATTAAATGAATCATATGAAAATACATTAAATATAATACATTACAGATATGCCCTATAACAAAGAATAAAACATGAATAGCTTTATTAATAAACTGCTTATTTATTAATGTCTATTAATGCTTTATAAATTAACTATTTACTACTTAACTAATTATTCATAACACGCAGTTACTATGAAGTGTTACCCTTTGGGGTGAATTATACAAAAACTCACTCATTATCCCCAAAAAGACAACATGCAATGTTAACAGTGCTGATTTCTGATACAACCTTAGACATCAAGTTAATCAATCTGAATTAATCAATTTGCTGAAAAGAATCAAAAGATTCGAGAGACTGAGATTAATCTACTGTACATCAGATTCCAGCCAACAAAGAGTCCTGGACTGATAACTGTGTTTTGTGTACTGTACATTACACACAAGTGTTCAGGCAGACTGAAGCTGTGAAGTCTATGCAGTTAGAGATGATGCTCTGTCGCAATGTTGAGCTCATATTGATCTATACTGGGATTCATTAAGTGTCACTGGTATATGATGCTCTGAGCATGTGGGCCGCTGCTGTTTTCTACCCTTAATAGAAAGCATGTGTCAAACTCTCAGCACGTAATGACCAGAGGTGCATCTCACAAATAACAACCTGCCTTTTGAGAGTCAGCCAGCCCAACATCATTTCCCTCTCTATATTCTCATCCCTGCTAAACTCACTGCGTGCTATTAGATCTATTTGGTGTGAAATAAGAAAGATTTCTAAAAGAGACACTTTCAATGCACCTTGTCTAGGGTTGTAAAAATAGAGAGCTGGGAAAGTGCTCTTGACATGGAGGATTCAGTCCATGGTAATAATAAAGCAATACGCTCAGCTGAGACAACAATTTGCCATCAACAATATAGAAAAGTGGTTTCAATGTACTGTGTGTATGTTTATTTTCACTTAAACCTCATATTTGATCTTTCAAAGACATGGAGAATCATTCTGAAGGCAAGCATGTTTACAAAACATGTTTCTTCTATGCTTGGGAAAAAAAGAGTAATTATGAAGACATGGTTTTTATGCAGAATAAAAATTCTTCTAATAATATTTTAAAAATACTCATAAATAATACATAATTAAAATGAATACAATTATTTGAGTTTAACTTGAAATTCACACATATTTATGTAATTATACTGTAGGTAACACTTTACTTGAAGGGGTATGCATAAGACTGAAATTACACCTTCATAATCATGAAATGGCACGCCATGAATATGAAGGAGGTTTTATGCATGTTTATGACAACTGTCATTCACTCAGTTATGACATTTTAATGCAAATGACATTGTTTCAGATGTCTTTGTTATGACAACTTGACATAAACCAATACATCATAACCTGTCAGTGTCTTGGTAATGACAATTTCACCTCACCAAGACAACATAAATTGTCATAAATATGTCATATAGCAGATTAATCATCAAAAATGAACTAGGAAGGTTGTGCACTTTACATAATATATTTAGATATAGTTTACTTATAATAATTGTTTTTTTTTTTTACTTGAAATGTTGTTTTCTAATAAGGTCTATGTAATTGTGTCTCAACTTAACAGTGCAAATCCTAATGCGTTGTCACAGGACTCGGGAGTGGATCATTTTGTTTGGCTGTCAACTGATTTCATTATTTTCTATTGCTTTGGGTGAAGGAGCATGTAAATCTTAGCATTCAAGATGCTAATATGTGCTACTGCTAGCAAATAGCTAGCTATAGTCTATCTATTTAATTAAATGTCACTGAATTAAATGAAATATAAATGGATGAATGAATATAATAAAATGCCTGAATCATGTCAGGAAGCCTTTAAAAATTCACGTTGAGACTACTTAAATTGGGTAATTTAAAATGACTTAATTCCACGATGTTACATGAACAAATTATGTTTGTTTCATGTAATCCAGTTATGTGGAACCTGTTGACAAAAAAATATTAATTAAAGCCAACATATAATTTTTTTGAGTGCTAATTATCAAAGTATCAAAAACAGCATGTTTCATTTAGGATGAAATGAAGGGTGAAAAACTAAAATGCATAATTTTAAGGTCATTTACATCAGTCAGCATTACTGAATGACAGATTGTGAAAGTTGATAAACAGCAGAAACCGTTGCAATTCACAACAGAGAAGAGCTCCTACTCATGTGAAACTATAGATGGCATGTCTGAACCGCAAACGCTATTTAAAGTGTGCTGAATATCACTTTCATCAAACACTACAGACAACTGGTAATTTTTGTCAAGCTGACAATGACATGAACTTATCAACAAGATCAGGCAATGAAACCCTGCACAGCCTCACCACAGAGAAGTTTGGCGCTGAACGTTCACATCAAGAGCAGAGGAGAATCAATAGAATGTTAATGCATCACACACTCTGCAGCATGGAGGAGATCCAGCCCATTCCCATGCATCCGCACCTTCACATGAGACAGTGTTAAAAATGGCTGTTCACCCAGTGGAGTGCTGCTGGTTTAAGATAAAGCGGCTGAGTAATAATGCATTGCCAAAAGATTGACTTGTCAGCGCATTCACAGAAAGGTGTCTCAGAATGAGGATGGAGTGGAACTCTCAATAAATTATTCCGCCCGCCGCAGCCACCGGACCACAGCTTATCAAACTAATGCCAGCGGCTGTTGAGGTAGTCCGTCTTATGTTGTCAGCAACGCTAAGCGTGCATTGCCACACCAAACACTCCTTGAAAAAATACCTTGTGTTTAAAGCACCTTGATGCTCCAGGCATTCATCTGAAGGAGGGTCGTGTGCCACTCACAGCTGAAGTAAGGATGCCAAATGCAGTGCCTGAGTTTAAATGTATAGGATGTAATGTAATGTAAATGTATAGTAATGTACTTCTCAAATATAGCCTACATGTGAAAAACAGTAGTATGTTCGAATTCATATGCAGCGTCCGAAATCGCAGACTGTCTGAGTAGGTACTACATTTGAATGTTAACTAACGATCGTTAAAAAAGTACATTCTATATGAATGTGTGTAGAATCAGAGAATGTGTAATGGGCTATATGCACGCATAAGTTCCGCATTTGACGTAAGGATGCTCGTCCATTTCCGGTTGTGTAGATTAAAGCGGAGGAAAACCGGAGAAAACGGGATTATGGCAGAGTCTTCAATATTTACTGTCCTACCGTCTTTGAAACGAAACGTACATACGTTTAGATGTAATTTTATATATAGTTATGTTTATTTAATATAATTTTAAAAAGAAGCATAAACACAACGAGGGGTGTCTGTTTTATCTGTTTTTGTGACTAACGTTTCATTAGTATAACCATGGAGTATAAAATTCAATATAAATTCTCGGTATTGCATTGGACTCTATGATCGGCGGAAGTTATCGAGCATCCTTAATCCTTCACCGGAAATAACGCCGTGCATAGAGCCCATTGAAGAGAATTGGCACTGGCTGGTTACTTCCGGGTTCTGGACTGGCTGCAGTAACACGTCTCTGTCCATGCGGGGGCGCTCGCGGTCGAGTGCAGAATGAATTTTAGTCAATGGGGTTTCACCCCCATAAATCCACTTTTCTCAGGATGTAATTTTTTTGTCAAGTAATTTGAAAGTTGCATTCAAAAGGGAGGGCTAAGATAATACACCCAGCTGAAAATTGCATTTTTAAGTTCACTTATCTTTTCTAAAAATCCGTTCAAAGATGTGATGACGTCACACAATAGCAGAATGCTAGCGTGTTCCGGCTAGTAACACCCTAACCTGTAAGAAATCAAAAGGACATAAGTACTCGTTCATTCGACTTTTGGCCTATAATCTATATTGAACTTGTGTAATCAACAATAAAATCTATGTTATTTTTAACGACAAGCAGGTGAAAGAGACACTTTTAGCCGTTTAGCCCCATAGACTCCCATTCATTCTGCTCTCGCTCGCGATCACCTCCAGTGGAATTCTAATGGAACTGCAACCAGGATGATACACAACGGGGCTAATAGGAAGTGCCAAGGCTCTCCGTTAGACGGGCTCTGGTAGAATGTAATCCGGACCTACTACATCTGCCATGTTGTCATTATCATGTGACCTATCCGAGTCATCTGCTTTGCTTCACCTCCATTCATCCTCTCCCGTGGACTCATGGCATGGGATAGTAAATGTCCATCAAATGCGCACTTGCTGAATCTCAGAGGTAGTAGGTTATCCGGGGACTTTTCGCCTACTGTGTGTTTGGACATACTACTCTTTTTTTTGCGTACATTTTTTCGCATTCTATATAGTAGGGAAGTATTCGATTTCGGACACAGCGATAGTATTTAAAAAACAGTCAGTGAAAAGTCCCCAGATAATCTATTACTTCTGGCGAGATTCGGAAGTGCGCATTCGACAGAAACTTTACTATCCCATATCCCATGAGGCCACGGGAGTGCGTGGAGGTTGAATTATAATACTATAAAATTGCAATTATAATAATATTTTTAAAAATTAAAAACAAATTGTATTTATATATAAATGATACTGCAGTTAAACACTGTATATAAATATATATATAAAAGATACTGCAATATATATATATATATATATAGATACTGCAGTTCATCCAAACCTTCAATAGTCCAAAAACATAACTGCATCATTAATGCAACACTATGCAGGATTTCCGTTTTTGTCAAACTGTGACGGTGGTCAGATGCCCAACATTCAACACGAAAATAGTCATATAACTATTGCAAAAACTCCAAAGCTATTCAGTTAAGGTAAAAAAAAAAAACCTGCATAGTGCTGCTTTAAATGTGCAGTAAGCAATTTCTGACAAATGCAGTTGAGAATAAATACCTAAACAAATAATCTTGTTAATAGCTTCTAGATGTCTGTTATGTGTGTGCTGAAGAAAAAATTTGTGTGTTTACATAGTTTGTAGTTTCTAAATGAATCGGACTGATCCACAGTGCACCAAACCACTCATCTACAACCACTAATCAGTACATTCATGATGAGGAGGAGAGTGAGTGAGCAAGGATAAAAGACTGTTGAAAGAGAGATGGCTGAGATATTACCAATGAGGAAAAGGTCAGAGGAATATAATTTGAAGAAGTTACAATCAGTCAAGAGCTAGAATCTGCATTAATATAGGAAAATCTTTCTAGTTCTGGAGAGATGTTTAAGATGCCTGAAATGCCTGAAAACATGATGTTTAAGATGCCTCTATGCCTGAAAACAGAAGCAGAGGTTTCTATGTTTCTGCTGGATTACATCACTCACCGAACCAAGATATGCTGTTGTTTCTCCAGAGCGGCTTTATATATATATATTAACTAAATTATTCACTTTTTTTAAAACAAAAATGAACCATCACTGAACTTAATTAAGCTGGACTGTGATACTATTTTCTTCTAGATCTGCTATACAGCAGAAACAAACTTTGTTGCATTATTTCCTGTTATCTCTGTAAAGCTAATTTGAAACAATCTGTATTGTAAAAAGCATTACAAATAAAGGTGACGACTTGTTATAATAATTATATAATATTTAAATTATTTCAGTTCATGACTATAAAACATTAAATATTTTATATATTAAATACATAACATATACATAAACAATTATATATCTTTAACTGGATTCGTAGCTACGGCTCTTGTGTGAGCTACTATCATCATTACATTACAAACATCGGTTTCACTTTATTTTGATGTTCCCTTTAACATATTCTGTTGACCATAAGTATTTTGCACCTACATGTCTACTAAGGCCATGTCCACACGGACACGGATATTTTTATAACCGGAGTTTTTCCCTCCTGCGTTTTAAAAAAAAAAAACTCTGTCCACATGAAAACGCAAAAACAAGCCATCAAGCGCTGTCAAGAGCATGCAACACCAGCAGGCAGCTACAGTATATAAACCTAGCCGTAAAGCCACGTTAGCCAATCAGAAGCCGTCAGTGGAGCAAAAACTCCAGTTTCGCTGTCTACACGACAACACTCCAACTGGCATTTCAGAAAATACTCACCCTGGCAGGGGTTTTCAAAAATGTTCGGTTTGTCCTGATACTGTGTTTCTGTGTGGACGAATGGCCGAACCGCTTAAAAAAGTCACGGTTATAAAAATACCCGTGTCCGTGTGGACATGGCCTAACTCTCATTGGAGTGTTAGTAGAGTATTAGTGGACTAGGGTTAGGGTTAGAATAAGTTTACAAAATTACTTTTAGTTAATAAAATGTCTGTTGGGGACCATCACAATAATAAGTGAGCAGATATTAAGCAGACAGTCTACTGATACTCTAATGAGAATTACTTGACATGTAGTTGCTGTTGCAGAGTTACTTAACATAATGTTCAAAGGGGGCCAACTAAATAAAGTGTTCCCCAAACATATTCTATTACTATTTGGACAGCACACATTTCAGTTAATTTAATTAAACAAGTATATTTAGGTTCATAACCAGTCTGGTTCTCACCTTATTGATGAACAGGACTTGTAGTTTGTGAATAAAGCTGCCAATTCCTCCATCAAAGTCAGCTGCCTCTGAAATAGTCTTCTGATACTGTACGTGCAACACAATTAAGTGAAAATCACTGCGTTCCATACAGTAAAAAAAAATCGATCTAATTGGCAGTCTATTAGTGAAAACTATAAAAATGCCATTTTTACAACAAAAATGAAACATCATAGAACTTACTTAAGCTGGACTGTTTTCATCTGTAAACAAACATTGAAAGCGCTTTTCTTCCTGTTTTCTTCAAAACATAAGGTAACACTTTATTTTGATAGTCCACTTTAGACCATGGGCATCGGGACCATTGTATATTGGTGGGACGAGACCCACCCACTTTTTAAGACCAATGATATTGGACCCACTCACTTTTACCATCTCTAATTCAACGCATATGTCTGTTCGCTTTTCAGAGCGCCCTCAGTCAAATCCATTCCACTTGAGGAATGCCCTAATAAACTAAACTCCATTTCCGCTGAATCCCTACGTTATATTTCTCAAAAATGACCTCCAGTTGTACCAACCCAGTCAAATAATGCATTGCAAACATCAAACTTTTTTAAAGTTGTCAATGCTGGCAATTGACCATAGTATCAGCAGCGGGATAATCCACAGATAGCTGTGCATTCTACTAACTATAAGTAACTTTGCAATACATGTAAACTAACCATCTGTCATGGTGTGGGTGTCACGGGTGCGGGTTCAGGCAGAAGGACGAACAGGCAGAGTCCAGAAAAGCTCCAATACAAAAGGTTTAATATCAAATAAACAGGAAACAGGCAGGCGGAACACAGGGTAACATTAACATCGACCGACAAGGACAGACTGAATGGGAAGGAACTAAATACACACAGGAATCAAACTAAACGAGGTGAAAACAGGTGAAACAGATGAATACAGGACGCTGAACGGGAGGCTGATGAGGGAGTGAGTTCAGGTGTGGAGACAAGAGGATCCTGGGAAGTGTAGTGCTGGAGACGCAGACAGGATGGTGCAGACGAAGACTGTGACAGTGGGTTCATGTCTTGTTCTTCTCTGTCTTGTGTTCGCCCCATTATTATGTATTTGGTTCAGTCCTGTTCCAGTTTTCCCGCTCCTCGTTTGTGTTCATGTTCACCACCTGTGTTCTTAGTTAATTTGCCCAGCCCTAGCTGTGTCTTATTTCACTCATCTGTTCCTCTGTATTGAAGCCCTGTGTTTTAGTTCAGTCCTTGTGAGTTCTTGATGTTGTAACGTTTGCTGTTAGCTGTCTCTTTGTTCCTGTTCTGAGTTTTCCCAGGATTACCTTTTTGTATTTTTAGCATTAAAAGTGCTTGCTATTGGATTCACATTTCGTCATTGCCTGAATGTTACACCATCATTAGAGTATTAGTATGCTTAATATCTTCTATTTTGTTTATTTACTACATTTTATTTTGATGGTCCCCCAACAGAAATTCTTCTGACTATAAGTGACTTGGCAACTACAAATACATGTACTGTATTCTACTAACCCTAACCCTAACACCTAACCATAACCTAAGTCTACTGAAAGTCTTCTAATATTCTAATTTAGTTAGAATTAGTTGGCATGTAGTTGCAAAGTTACTTATGGTCAGAGGTGTAGTTTAAAAAAAAAAAAAAAAGAGCTGGGTAAACTATAAATTCTGGTGGACCACGACGTGGTCACCAGGTAAGGTGGGCCACTGCCTACCGGTGTCTTTGTATCCTGATAACATTGCTATAGGGAGGGCTCGACATTAAGCCTTTTCATACGCTTGTCCTTCGGACAAGTAAATCTGTCGTTCACTTGTCTAAGTAAAAAAAGTTGCTTGTCTGGATTTATTAATTTATTCTGAAACAATATTCTCATCAGTGTTCAATCAGCTTAGATATTTAAATCACCATATTGTAATATCTGCACCTTTAAAGGGCATCCCCTCCCTATTAAATGTATGCTTCATCTTTAATTTAAAATTCCTAAATTTGATCAATAAATTCAATTATTTCGAATAATGAGACACTGTAGGGATGTTACCCTAGGGGCTGATCAAATTAAATCATTTACACTGAAAAATTACAATTGCATAAAATAATGTTACGAAAATGATTTAAATTTACATGTATTAAACGTTGGAAAGAATGATACTACTGTTAAACATTTAACACTAAACCGCCAGTAGATGGCGGCAGGCGACTGTCTTAATGAGTGAGTCATTGATTAATTCATTCAAACGATTCGTTCAAACGGCTGATTCATTTAAGAATGAGACATGCTGTGTCCGAAATCTCCACTAAAACCACTACTCCCTACCCCCTATGTAGTTGGTTGGGAGTAGAGCACTATATAGTGAGCTCACCAGCATAATGGAAACACCACTTTCGGACACTATTCGATCGTCTCTCGGCGCCCTTGATTACATCATCTGTCAGCTGGTGCCGAGCCGGCTCTGGGGTAAATAGATTTTTTTAAATAAATACATTACATTATATTGAGCTTATTTCTCCAAAATTTAAAAACTAAAAGTCATTTCTGGCCATTTCTGTTATAATGTGCTACTCCACACATGATTATAACTTATTTTTACGATCAGCACAATGCATGATGGTATGTAGGGCTTGGATTAGAGACCATCGGTTGTGCACTACTTTTCAAAATGCATTCTGGGATACATTGAGTGGACTATATAGGGTATAATAATCATCACTATACATTCGGACAGCACTACAAAATGGCGAGTTCACTATATAGTCCACTATAGAGTGAGTAGTGGGTGATTTCAGACACAGCAACAGATGTTTATGAATGGGTCATTGAATCTTTGACTCAGTCGATTCACTGCTGAAACAGAACAAAAACAGCAAATATTGCATCTAAAATGTATGTGATTTAATTTTAACTGTTTATTGAACTGTTGTTGGAAATCAATGTCACATTTTCAATCGTGATGGTGTTCAGGAAAAAAAAATTGAGGTTACTTAACATATGTTAAAAATATAAAAACTCCACATTTAGATTTTTACACTATGCTGAGTGTGTGTTCTGCGCTCATTTGTGTAGATTTCTGCTCGAGAGTCTGCGCAAGCATCAACAGTGCAACCGTCAGTAATAGCAAAGTCCTTTAATAGTCAACAACACTGACAGTGATGCAGCACAATATGAAAGTTTGTCTTAGGTTTAACCCTCCTTTTACCCTCAAATCTGATAACACTTTTTACCCTCTGGGGTCAATTTGACCCCAGTAATTTAAACCTCCACATTATGTTTATTTTTTTTTCACAAAGGTTTGTCTCAGTTAATTTATGTCTTTGTTGACTACTTAAGTAACGTTTTAAGTTGACATCCACCCACCACCCCCCTCCCCACCCCACCTAACCCCACCTAACTCCTTATACATCCAGAATACCCATTGCACGACTATGGACAAATTTACAAATCAACATAAAATCTTACTGATTTGACCTAAAATTGGAAAAGTATAAATATATCTGGTGTTTTATTTGTTTTATAATATTTCTAAGTATAGATTTTTGTAATCTATGACATTTGGAAAGAAAAACTATTTATTTTATCAAGGATAGTAACACAAGTTATGTTTGGGGTCAATCTCACAAAAATTATGTTTTCTCCTCCCCCATGGCACAGGAAACATCAAATTTTTCACAAAAAAGATGTTTTTCCCTCCCAAATACACAGAAAAGAATGATTAGTTATCTTGAGAATTATGTCACATGTCATGTGAACTACTAGTAGTTCTTGCAATACTACAGATATGGTTATGTTTGGTTAGAGGCCTAAAACAGAGGGATGTTTTTTGAAAATGATATTGAATATGTAAAAATACAATGAACATTATAAATTCAAATTATAACATGTTATAATGACCTCAATATAACAACTAAAACAAATGTGTGTGAAATTTTTATATTTCTTCTTATACAACTAAAAGAGCCTGGGGTCAAATTGACCCCAAGGAACACCGATGTTACAAAATTTGTACAGGACTTTGAAAAAATATTAGCAGGTTAATTTTATGTTTACAGAGTTGTCCCCATTAAATTAGGAAAAGTCATTAAATTTGAAGCAAAAAAATAAAATAAAATTATGTTTTTACAGACGTTAAACATTGAATGGGGTCAAATTGACCCCAAGGATAATAGGAGGGTTTTAACAACCTACGAAACTAATAATGAACAATATGAAACTAAAATGACATAAGCTTAATTTAAAATGTCTTAGGAACTACAGGATATTTAGAGGTGGATAAACACACTTTGGAGGTGTGTAAACACTATTTCCGAATATTGGGAGGTGCGTAAACGGCATTTACGTGCCTTTAGTCTCCACTACATCCCTGCTTATAGTTAGTAGAAAGTCTAAATTGGAATATCAAAATAAAGTGGAACCAAACTAAAAGTTGCATTGTACATGGCATAAACGTGCTCAGGCCCGGAATGTTAAGTGCAAGTGTGAGTGCAGGTCAGTGAGTGAGCGGGGGCAATTGCGCCAGGGAATGGCAAGACAACCATGACTAGTGTGAATAAATAACACAGTCTCATCCCAAAAAGTCATATAACTGACGTCTTGGGACGTTTTTTGACCATACGTCAATATCGGCCTTTTTAGGGCCCCCTTAAACGTCGGTAGATGGCGATCCCGAGCCGTCATACAACTGACGCTTTACCTTTAACGTCAGTTAGGTGACGGGTTAGGTTTAGGGTTAGGTCTAGGTCTGGGGTAGAGTTAGGATCCCATAACCTCATCTACCGACGTTTAAGGGGGCCCTAAAAAGGCGAATATTGACGTATGGTCAAAAGACGTCCCAAAACGTCAGTTATATGACGTCTTGGGATGAGACCGGGTTGGAATAAACCCTAAGAGAGCCTGTTGACTGACAGCTCAGTGTAGAATTGGGATGTTACACAATTTCTGTGGCCGACTTTAATCCTTCTTTTTATTCTTCCATCTTCCACAAGATTCTGGGGCTTTATGGGGAGAGAAACTGGTCATTTAGATAGACTTGGCGCGCAGGGCTCTCTTGCTGTAAACTTGCTCCTAATGGAGCACTTAAGCGACACATGCAGTACACCCGAGAGTCATTTACTCAGGCGTGCCGGTGTGGGAGTAATCATTTAAAGCCGAGCTGAACGGATCAATGGAGTTGTAATTGTCAGAACAAACGGTTGGTTTCAAGGCTTCGCCGCCCTCTGTTTGTTATCAGCCAGATCTTGTAATAGAAATAGATTCAGTGTTCTTTTATCCTTTCAGTTTTCATTTGACGAGGTTCTTTAATAAGATGCGGTAATAACATCCCCTTCTGCATTTTATCAATATGCATTAGTGGTCTGCAATATCACTAATGTGTATGACGGAAGGGTTAAATGAATCTTCTCCCGCTTAAAGCCGTAGATTAGCACTGTGCTCTCTGAGCTACTATAAATTTAGTGAATTATTAATGTGGGGGAACTGACACCGCCTCCTCGCCACCCCCCGGCTCATCTGAGACCTGATTAAATTTAATCCGCAGAGTAATTCTTAATGCACTTACACTGAATTGACCATATTGTGACCATGAACTGTCTCACCTTTCATAAAAAAAACAAAGACATTGTATTAGCAGCATTCGCGGTTGAGCAGCACAGCATTATCAGTAAGGCAAGAATGATACAGTCATTAATCAAGCTTGTTGATGAGTTGTGCTGTATTTATTAAGTGATTAGACTAACAATGGCCAATGAAATGTATAGAAAAACGTCCTTGCAGCCACCCTAGCAACTGCATTTCAATATCCTAGCAACCAACAAAGACATCATTTTAAGGATCAACTACACTATTGCAACAATAGAGCAACACACTAAAAATCTCTCAGAACATATCATAACACCATGGCAACTGCCTCTCAACATCCCCGCAACCACCAAACAACACCTTGTGTTCCACAACACCCAGACAACAACTTAGAAACACAACTATTGCAACAATGTAGAAACGCCCTAAAAGTCTCTCACAACACCTTAACAGTATCCTTGCAACCATCTAGCATGTACTGACCCACACCAAGGGTTTCACAACTCCTGCAACAGTTTGGAAATACTTTAAGAACCACCCTGGACAACATGACAATTGTTAAACAATACAAGTGTAACTATCTAGCAACCACCAAGAACACACTGGTAACAGTCTTGCAACCAAAACCCTTGCAACCACCCAGAACACCATAGCAACAGCCTAACAACATCTTAACAACTGCCGACAACAACCCAGGAACCATCTAGCAACCACTCAAAACACCCTCACAACTTCCTTGCAACAGTTTGGAAACACCACAGCAACCACCTTGAACACCCTAGCAACAGCCTAGAATGCACCTGTCCACAATATCCTATCCACTACATAGCACCACCCAGAACACCCTAGCAACTAACTTTCAACACACTAGCAACCACCAAACAACACCTAGGGTTCCACAACATCCTTGAATCATTTTGGAAATACCATAGCAACCACCTTGAACACCCTATCAACAGCCTCTCAACACGGTTTCAAAACAACCGTTCAGAATCAGAACAGTTCAGAATCACCCTAGCAACCGCACAACAACACACTAAAAAAATCTAGTTATTGCTTGAGTGCTCAGTGTATCGGATGCATTTATATTTTACCCAAGATCCTGCGAATCAGTTCATTGGTTGAGGACTGCAAGTTGTAACAAATGTGGTAGCATATGTTCAACGTTTCCTCAAGCAAGACGACATTGAAATTCCCTGCGCGCAAAACAGAACCCAACAGAACATTTTTTTTTGTTTGTTTTATATCAGTCCTAACAATAGACACTTGTCCTTTTCACATTGTGTATATAAACAGTCCAAAGAGGCAATTAATTGCTGTGATGCAGATGATTCCAGCGCAGGAAAACACTCTGACCCCGGTGTGTAATATCATCTACATCTAAAGTAATGGAAAGGTTAGAGTACCAATTGGAACAGCATTTGCAAAGAACAGGCATGAATAATTACTAGATTCTTCAAGGTGACATCTAAAAATGAATCTCAATGGGAAAGGGCATGCAGGAAGTCAAGGTAAAAATTATTTATACAGACTTCTATAGCATGCCTCAATGTCATTTAAGTGGCCAGCTGACATTAACGATATACAGTAGTGGACAAACCTAATGTTAGGAGGGGATATTTGTTTTTTGATGAACATATGGGCCAGATTGACTAAACGGGGCAGATTAGCATGAAAACACAATCCCATTAAAGCACAGATAAGTTCTACTTAATGATCTACTGACGACACAGCCGAATCATTTCCATATTGACCAACACAACCTACCAAGATCAGCGCAAATTAGTGTCTGGTTTAAAGGAGAACTCAGGCGCAAATTAACCTTTGGTCTAATAAAACATCGGTAACAAGTCAACCGTTCTCTGAGAAATGTTTTCATGATAATCGAATGAAAAGAGTTATCTCTAAAAACTGTTTAGCGTATAACGCTAGTAATGGGGGCATTTAATAAGTAAAAACAAACTGCCAGTTAATACCACTAACAAGGCTCAAAATAGCCCCACACTAACATCGTAAAATAATGAGGGTCCCTACATGCAAAACGAAGCATTGATAACTGTGTAAGTGTACAGACCGTTTAATAATGCCTGGTACAGATTACACGATTTTAGCCTGATTTTGGCACGATCCGTTTGACGTAGGGTCTCGTGGGGATTCGTAAATGACAACGGCTGTCGGGACGCAAGATTCGATCGTATCATCTCGTATAGTGTGTCATAGTGGGCGACAACCTAAGTCATGTCTGCGATGCTTCACGACATCACAACAAAAAGACTAGCATGTTTAATTTTTTTTAACGGTCGTCCACGACGGTTCCGTCACATGTATGAGATTGACAGGAGCACAAGCTTTTCCGTATACAACTTTCAAAAAAGACAAAACGAAAGAGAGACGATGGTGTTAAAGTTAAAACCAGAAGTAAAAATATATAAGAAAACAATATTTTACCTCAAGTTCTCTTTGGAGGATTGACAGCCCATACTGTCCTCTTCGAGCAGAGTTCTCAAGTCTCACGCAATGGCCGTGAAACACACGCAATTCAACCAGTTCACACACTCACACGCCACACTGTGTATTTTTATTTATTTATTTTTTTTTTTAACCTTTATTTATCCAGGTAAAATGTTTGAGAACCACTTCTCATTTACAAACATGACCTGGTATTTCTCACGCTGAAAAGGCAGTGCAGAGCAATCCAGGAACTCACTCGCTACGAGTTTTGCCTTCTCGATGACATCACGCGCCCCGTTAAAAACGGCATGCGATGACTGGTCTGGAAGTAACGTGTAGTCTGACATGTGTCTTGTCCACGACACGACAAGATTTTAGGAGCCAAAATCGCGTAATCTGACACAGTGACTATCGTAACAGACAAAAAAAAAACATCATGTAATCTGAACCAGGCATAAGAGGATATTTTATAAAGACAGTTCACTTCGTATATACAGACAGGAACCATCTTTGGAAAACAGTCTAGACAAGTCGTTCGTGGTTTGACTAGTCGAGACTGTTTTACAAAGATGGCTACTGCCTGTATACACGAAGTGGACTGTCTTTATAAAATATCTTCTTATTAAACGGTCTGTACACTTACAAAGCTAAACAGTTTTTAGAGATAAAACTCTTTACATTCAATTATCATGAAGTAAATTGTCTAAAGCAAACCTTGCACTACTTGCATTACTCTCCTCCCATGAATTTTGAATTTTGGGAAACATTCTTGCCTGGGAAAACCCAGACAATTTCTGGCAAATTTAGATTTGCTCTGCAAGTTAGTCTGGCAAAGAGCTCATTCAACCCCATTTCCAACCCACCGAAATCGAGGCACCAATCAGAAACGTTGGGGCGGGCTTTACATGACGACAGCGCTGGGTTTTTGAAGCAAATTTTGTAGCCTACATTATAAAGATGGATGCAGCCATCAAACATTACTCATTCGAATCAGCTATCGCGTCGCGTAAGTGATCTGAACGTTTCCTTTTTCTTAAAAACCCAACAAAGAACAACAATCGGAGATGTTTCTCCGCTGGCCGCCGCTCTCCATACGTCGTCTCCTTCATCGCTCTAATTGGTTTTAGGTCTATCCGCGACGTCCGTTGATGATGCCCCTCTGGAAATGATTTGTCTATGATGCTTTGCCAGACTATAACTCAGTTACAACTGAGAATGGTCTGGTTTTAACCAGGCTAGAAACATTCATAAGGTCCACGTCTTTTCAGCACAATTTTTTCACTGAGTGTCTTTATTAAATCCTGACAGTAGTTCTTTAATGCCAAAAAGGAGCAAGCTGTTAATATATCTGGCCATATGAGTTTGAATAACAATCAAAATATGAGGAAAATATTTATATTTTTAAATGAGGGAAGAACAAAACTCTAAAATGAAAGCTTTAGCATAAGTTCTGCCAGGAAGACTCAATTACAACGTCCCTTATTAACTTCACATCTATCCAATCATGTCTTAATACTTGAAAGATCGGTACTTACACACGAGTTCGCTGACGCAAACAATTACCTTCATCCTCCCCACCAGCTCCAGGATGGTCCTGTCCAACCCAAGCCCCCCAACCCCCGGGGGGTCGGCTGTGCCCCTGCCTTCGTCTTCAGGTAGGGAATGCAGATCTGCGACCCTGGGATTGTGCACTACAGATAGGGCCTACGCCAGGGCTGTCAATAAATTAATGCTTTGTTACATCATTCTATCTCCCAAGTCTTTCTGGTAACTAGAAAAACAGAAAGCTCACAGGAAAGATCATACATTGACTACAACAGAATCAGTTATTGATATTCTGTTGGTTCTCTCTTGTTTTTGCAAGTGTTCATATTTTATTTGTGACTGGCCTAAATGACTGCACGATTTAGCATGTTTCATTGTGTTATCAACAAAACAACACAATTGATTCCATGCACAACTACACACAGTAGACATTTTAAGAAATATTTAATAAAATTTTAATAAATGTTGTCAATTTTCCTAGGCTAGACACCAGCTTTTGCCACTACTGTAAGGCTGGGGATGAGCTATCAAAGTTTAACACTTACTGTTAAAGTTTGTTCAAATCCCCCCAACCTTAGGCATGAGTAATACTTATGCCTTAGCAAATATCACTAAATATAGCCAACTGAAATAATCAGAAGCTGTCAGTGAGGAGCAGAGAGCACTTACATTAAGATAATCCTGCTAAGACTTACATTAATATTTAACATTTACATTTAAATGAGTTTTGGAAGCGTCCTGCAAACGTGGAGGTTGGTAATTCAAGACCGTTTAAATGGCCATAACAGACAAAAATGCTTGACATAGGTTTTCTGGGAATTTGTAGGTGAAACTAATAAATATGAAACCAGTCTACAAACAAAATCTAATAATAAAGCCAAAGCGGAATTGAAACAAATTGCAGTCAAGTCCCATTGCAATCATTCTTGCTAAGGTAAGCTTCATTATTACTTATTGCTCAAATTATTAACAAGCAAGCAACTTTATTTTTAGCACATTTTCAAACAACAGATGTTGTCCCAAAGTGCTTTACAAAAATGATAACATTAACACCATACAAGAAAACAAACATAACTTATTCAAAGGCTAAAGAAAATAAATACATTTTTAAATAAAATTAATTTAATAATTATAAATTAAAATAAAATAAATATTTTTTTTTTTAAATTAGACATTTTAAAAGTGGCAACTGATTACATTGATTACAATGAAAGTACATTTTGACATCAAACTTATCCTGCATCCTTTGTTCATTTTTGGTTAATGCGTTTTCATTTTATTTATACAATAAAATAGGGGAGAGTGGGGCACAATAATGCATTTTTGTTTTGGCTCAATTAATTAAAAAATAATTAGGTTAGATTAATACTTTTTTTTTTTTTTTTTTCCCACAAGCAACATACGCATCTCTGCTACAAATGAACACTTAAAGTTTTTTCTAGGACCTACCATTTTCGTACAGTTGCACTGAAAGTGACAGAAGTGCAAATGTAACAACTTACCCCATATGCGGGGTTAATTGTAGCAGATAGAGGGGTTAGTTGTAACACTTGTGTTTAACACACATAATTCAGTACTATTTTATTTGTACAGTTTGATATTGTATGTGCATCTGTAGACAGATATCCATACATCGATCCCTCATCCAATCATCCTTCTTTTATGGATCAATATCATGGATAGAGACATAGAAATGGGCTGCATAGTTTTGCAATAAATAATAATAAATAAAATGCTAAATATTGTAATTGCAATTAAATTAGATTTGTGTGTGGCAGCTGCATATACAATTATTATTATTATTAATAATAACAGTAATAATAATACAAATGAGATTAAAATTTAAAGGGTTTATTGCATTAAAAACAGGCCATATTTTTAATAAATAAACAAGTTATCATTCATAGTACACTCAATTTTAAACATTTTAAATTCCAACATTGTTTGTGAAAAGTTGTGTGGCTCCGTTTTCATTTGATTATCATTGTACACTTGGAGGCTTAGTTGTAACACTCTGTTACAACTAACCCCGCTGTGTATTACATATTTTAAGCCTAGCTAACAGTCGCTAGTAATTGCTGACAATTTTTCAAAACGGTGCTATGTTTGAGCCAACAAGACAGTGATTAAGGCAATATAAAGTTAGATTTGGAAACGTATACACCCAACTCAGAAACCGAAAAAACCTATGATGAAAAAAATTACTTTCATGGTGTCAAAACACTCTTTGGTTGGGGAGATTAAAGCGGAGGAAACCCGGGGAAAACGAGATTATGGCAGAGTCTTCCAAATTTACTGCCCTCCCGTCTTTGAAACGAAACTTTCATGTTTAGATGTCATTTTATATATAGTTATGTTTATTTAATATAATTTTTATAAGAAACATAAACACAACGAGGGGTGTCTGTTTTGTCTGTTTTTGTGACCAACGTTTCTTTAGTATAGCCATAGAGTATAAAATTCAATATAAATTCTCGGTATTGTATTGGACTATACGATCAGCGGAAGTTATCGAGCATCCTTAGACCTTCAACGGAAATACCGCCGTGCATAGAGCCCATTTAAGCCGTGTGTCTAGTTCAGTCTTTGTGAGTTCTTGTAGTTATGTTGCTTGTACCTGTCCTGAGTTTCTGTAGTTTACCTGTTTGTTTAATTAAATTTTGTGCTTGCAATTGGATCCTGCTTCCTCCTCCTTTACTGCTTCATAACAGTTTGTACTATTTTTATAAATAAAATAAAAAAAATTGTAGAAGATACTAATAGTATCTTTGAAGAAGATACTAATAATTATTTGATTTAGTTTAACAGTAACTATAAATACAATATTTCATTAATATACGAGACCGCTTTGGCAAGTTACTTGGGTTTATTAAACACAATTTATCTTTGGCGGTATGGCTCCTTATGGGGGTTCTTGCCCATTCTCACCCCCAAGGCGTCACCTAACTGACGCCTTGGGAAGCATTTGACCATGCTTCAATATCTGACGCTTTAGGCGCCCTTTAGCGTCAGTTAGATGACGCCCTAGGATTACGTGTACCCTACCCCCACCCCATACCTAAACCTAACCGCGTCCTCTAACTGACGCTTTCCTTTAGTGTCAGTTAGATGACGCCGTAGGATCGCGTCATTTAAGTGACGCTAAAGGGCGCCTAAAACGTCAAATATTGAAGCATGGTCAAAGGTGACGCCTTGGGGTGAGAATGCGTTGTCCATAATTAATGATATACAGACCTTTAGCATTAACTGCCTATGAAACATCAGCTTGAGTGATATACAGATAATTAAAACAGTTTAGTAATGTATTTAGAGCAAAACAGTTTTAACATGACAGCAGTAAATCCCTGGACGTCTATACTGTAGCTTGACTACAAAGATGAGTTTCTCTCAGCAACGATATTCTCAACAGCTAGGACTTGGAAGCCTTGGTAATCTGAAACAAAGAAGACTATGACTAAGGACTAAATTAATTAAATATGACTGTTTCATCAGTTTAGGGAATTATTCATTGTAGAACATTTTGAAGGAATCACTTATTTTATGGCCGAGCAAATGACTCACTTGAAGGGGCAGTAAATATCAGTTCTGCAGAGGATACAAATAGCCAAACTGAAAAAAATAGTGAAAACACTATTTATTAGCATGGTAACTAGATCAGCAGTTCAAGAAATACATTTGTTAGCACAACACAAGAACACTTCTCTTTAAATACAAACTAATCTTTATTGATTAGTCTAAGACATACAACTGATACCTAACACATAAGCACACGTACAGTACATCACATGAGTGCTTTAAAGCTAGTTTGTGCTCAGAATGAACGTCCCAAATGGCAGATAGCATGGAATAATAAATCTGACTTAGGTTCCTGCATGTTGATTTGGAGTTATAGATTTCTTTCTTGATCATTTGATAATCAAATAGAAATAAATAGTAATTTGAGAATATTACTCAAATTCTTTCAACTTAAATTCCAAAGAACTCACAATTTCATGCAAAACCCTTTTAATTCAGCTTAAATATCTTACATTGAGTGTTTCACATTTGCCAACCTCTTGTGGAAAAAAATATATAACATGAAATTTCATGATCTTGCCACTAGATGGCCTTATTTGGCGCAAATGAGCTGTTACGCTTGGGTCCTAAAGTCAGTTATTTTCAGTATGAATTCAGATACACATGTAGACATAAAACTTTTTTTGTAAAATTTTTGCCTTTTTAGTTTGAATTTTGACCTTTTTTTAGGTTTATCTATGTGTACCGAATCACTCCTCGCATTCCGTTCATTCCTAAGTGGGCAAATTGACCCCGCGAGGGAAGGATTTGTTTGTTACTTTTTTTACATTTCAATCACAAAACTCCTCAAATCCATTATATGTTTTGTGTACATTTGTGGTTCAAGTGCTACAAAAATATTTGGGTCTTGGCAGGGGCGCAACTTCCCAGTTTCAGAGGGGTGTGCAGCTAATAAGGGGCTTTGAAATCCTAGCCTGGTTCAACCAGACTCTACATTTCATTTGTACATAGAGTCTGGCCTCTCTCCATTGAGAAAAGTTTACTTCCTTGTAGGTGGGTTCAATATTAAAGTTCAAAACTATTGGATCTGCCCAGAGTCACTCAGGATCTGCCATAGCCAATCGCTAACCTGAGGTCGTGACGTATGTCATGCGCCGAAACGGCTGGAAACAACAAGTCTGAATGATCAGAGGATTATGTTTACAATAGGTTTTCAGTCAACGAGAGTTGCAGGTTTTGATAATCTAGGAACAATTATTAATTTGAAATGTATATTTGACACAAAGGACAGTGATGTACTCAGTCAACGGTCGAAGCTGGGTCTAATCATTACAAATACGCCGCTGTGGTCGTTTTTTGATCAACTGCTGTACAGTGAATGATCTGTCTCTATCTGCAGATGTGTAACAATTTTTCATATTACGTCTTATTGTTTCTTAATTACCTTAATTATGGTCTTCAAAGTATGTGTTTGTACATTTTTATATGGCATTTAGTTTTTTTTTATTAAAACAAATTAACCATTGACATCTAAAACTGAAAATCAAATTATGGTCTTCAAAGTATGGGTTTTCACATTTTTATTTATGACAATTATTTTAAAAAAATCACAACCAATTTGTATGATTTACAACATGTAAAACTGACACACCAACCACGAGTACACAAAGTAACACAGTCTCATCCCAAGACGTCATATAACTGACGTCTTGGGACGTCTTTTGACCATACGTCAATATCCGCCTTTTTAGGGCCCCCTTAAACGTCGGTAGATGGCGATCCCGGGCCGTCATACAACTGACGCTTTACCTTTAACGTCAGTTAGGTTTAGGGTTAGGTTTAGGGTTAGGTTTAGGTCTGGGGTAGAGTTAGGATCCCATAACCTCATCTACCGACGTTTAAGGGGGCCCTAAAAAGGCGAATATTGACGTATGGTCAAAAGACGTACCAAAACGTCAGTTATATGACGTCTTGGGATGAGACCGGGTTGCACAAAGGCGCTCAAAATGTTCTATTCATCACAAGAATCAGTAAATTTACTGTTGGGAAAATGAGCTACTGACATGACTCCTGAGTGCATCTTCAACAATAGTTTAACAGCCAAGACTCGGGGCTTCCGAACACCAGGCTAAAGTGTCCGTCCAAAATGTCACGGTCATCGAGCACACTGAGCTGCCCAGTACGAAACTCCAAACTTTCTGTCTCCTTCACATGGTCCTCCGTTGTGCAACAAGAGGTGAGAAGACAACAATCCGGCTTTAAATTCTGTATATTCGGCAGTTTCTTTTCCAATGGACCGAATAGCTTTCTCACGTCTTTCTTCGCTGCCATTACTGAACTCAAACTGACGCGCTACATCAACGTCATCGTTCCCAGACACTCCCTCTATTCGCTGATTGGTCCTACAAAAAATTGATTTCTGGAAACCTAAGGATATACAGCAGTCCCAGACGTAGTACTGAAGGAAAATGAAATTGAGCGGACAGCCAGGCTATTGAAATCCCTGGACAGACTATAAATAGGTCAACCAATGGGCAGATTTTGCACCTAGTGAAATGTCTTTCTTTCAGGAGTGAACAATTGAAACTGCTGCATTGTTGTTTACCTCTTTGCAATTCATGCATCCCATTCTGAAAACCAGCAGGCATCTTCTGCTGAAACACTTCAGTTCTCCATAGTTCAAGAAGGCATTCCATCTCGAAGGCATTCCGTCTCAAAGGCACAGCTTCCCGTCTCAGCTGGCCGCCTGCCTTTTGATTTTATGTGGAGGGCACTCAGAGCAATGCAATCAATTTCTAGGGTGGTTGAAGAAAGAACACAAAGTGAGAGGTGTTTTGTTTGGCTTTAGAACAGCAGTTCAATTGCTCACCTTAAGACTGGAGGGTCAATAGACTGTTGACGGTGCCCCTGAACCCGTGGGACATCAGCACAGCATCGACCTGAATGGGAAATATTCTCGCCTGTTTGAGGAATCATTCATTTTTGTAATACTGATGCTTGCATCACTAACAAGCAGTCCGTGCATCCAAAATACAATACATTTCTCAATGCAGGATTAGAATTTCCCAGGACAAGCACACATTCAGTCTGTTGATTGTCATAAATGAATTTGGCCATGTTTCAGCCCCATTGGAGATCCAGAGTGTTTTGGAGTAGCTGAGAAACGCAATTAGACAGTTTAATATGACAGAGGGAATATTTACACAAGATTCTCGAGATGGCTGACAGTGACAGCGCTGAAGCAAGACACATTAATTCATTTCTCTTCTCCTCAGAGACAGACGTGATAACGATTGTGCTGTTTTTTTTTCCCTTAGAGTTAACATCTCTAAATTCTTAATCCATAAAGCCTACTATATCATATTTGATATACACATTTCTAAGGCCTGCAAATGATCAACATGATCAAAACTTTGCAATAAAAAACAACGCATTCTCATCCCAAGGCGTCATCTAGCTGACGCCTAGGTAAGCATTTTGACCATGCTTCAATATCTCAGCCCATTCTCACCCCCAAGGCGTCACCTAACTGACGTCTTGGGAAGCATTTGACCATGCTTCAATATCTGACGCTTTAGGCGCCCTTTAGCGTCAGTTAGATGACGCCCTAGGATCGCGTGTACCCTACCCCCACCCCACACCTAAACCTAACCGCATCCTCTAACTGACGCTTTCCTTTAGTTAGATGATGCCGTAGGATCGCGTCATGTAAGTGACGCTAAAGGGCACCTAAAACGTCAAATATTGAAGCATGGTCAAAGGTGACGCCTTGGGGTGAGAATGCGTTGAATATCTGATGCTTTAGGCACCCTTTAGGGTCAGCTGGTTGAGGCCCTAGGATCCCTTACCTTACCCCAGACCTAAACCTACCCGCGTCATGTAACTGACGCTTTACCTTTAGTAAAAATAGTATATAATGAAATAGTATAATTGTATCTTTTGAGTAACGTTTGTTTGTTCATCTCTCAATCGTCATTGTATTGCACATTGTATTGTATGTTTTGAAAATATACAGAGCTTTGATAATAAATTTAAATCTTACTATGACATATTTTTGTGACAACTGATAGTTATATACAGTTTAAGTTAGTACTCTGTTACAATACATACAAATCACATTGATTTACAAGCTATCAGAATTTCATCTTACTTTTTGGTCATTTAATATCAGTAAATGCACCAACTTGCATATTTTTGCTCAGCTTGAATAAAATTGAAGTGGTTTTTACTTCTTGCTCCACATTTCCACTATGTCAAATTACATGAGCCATGAAGCCTGATGTATTGAATATGATACTCAACAACACTTACTGTCAAAAGTTTCAATAAACATTTAAAAAAATTAATTTTTTGTGTGATTTTTCTGACCCTGAAATAATATTTTAGGCTTTAGTTGCTTAAAGGTGCCATCTGGAACTAAAAATCAAAAAATATTCCATATTCCATAACAGATGGGGGCAGTATACCTCCAGAAAATGTGTTGTGCCGCGGCCGCACGCACTCACGTCTTCAAACAACACAAGCGAGCGCTGTTTTGCTCTCTTTCTCCGCATATTATTCAAATCATTTGTCACGATAGTAAAAGGTCGGAAGACCGCAGTTTCACGTGGAGCATTTGGAGATTTTTAGAGATCAGAGACTCAATGAACAACATCTCAACACTAAATGATGAAGACCGACTCATAGACGCTTGTCTCAAAAACAAGCTGTTGCATTTCGACGATATGGGAAAATAAAAGCCTGCGGGCTATTATTTTAAGTTTACGGTATTCCTTTTGTTCATATTACACTTTTATTGTTAGTTTGAATTAATTTGACAGACAGCATTCGCTGATGTGATCAACTAGCGCCATTCAAAGCTGCCAACTCTCACGAATTCACCGTGAGACACATGCAATTAACACTTAGCAAGCAGGTTAGTTAAGCTCTTAGATTCTGTCAATTTTATTATGCAATTCAAACAATAAATACCGTTTTGGCGCTTGTACATGTTACACCAGAGATCCCTAGCGCACGTGAACCGATCGTCTCTACTAGCTAATGGAAAAAGAATTTTTGAACTGTTGAAAGATACAGTATGTTACAACTTACCAAAATGTATTCCTCATGCGTGATATCGACCAATCATTTTTTGAACTCTTCCCTGAACTGAAATGTAGTAATGGGCTGTATTTCCACACGACTGACATCAGGTTCAAGTACACACAAGCCTGCGCGAGCGCGACTCACTCGTGTACTGCAGTTTGGCTGGTGGTAACGTTGGCCGCCTGCATACCGCCTCCCATGGCCGGAACTGGTATTACGACACCTGCCGGGCCGGGGCTAGTAATTTAGCATGCTAATTTAGGTTTATATCTCGGCAGCACTATAACTTGTCAGTTTTTTAATTACATCATTGCACTTATTTCTTCTCATTCTTTTGTTGCGTGTAGCTCATTTTTTGGATATTTTTACCTCAATTATTACAGATGGCACCTTTAAGACAGTATCAAAAACGCCATAAAATGAAAAACAATGTGCCACCTCAAGACAACGTTGCACCACAAAAAAAGGCATTTCTGATAAAACATTCATGGCACCGAATTCAACCATTATGTAATGTTTAAATGATGAATCTCCAAGGCACATTTGAGACAGGATTCGCAGCTGAACATTGAGATATTTTGTGTCTGTTTGCAGATTCTAGGCATGATCTCAAGTTCTTCCTCCCTCTCTACTTCTTCATTTGCCAAGTCTTTTCCTCCTTCCCAGGATGCCTCATTTCTAAACCGGCCCATTAATTGGGCAGCGAAAGCTGTACCATCTGCGATGAGCCCGTCGGCATCACTCCGGTTTGATTTATGACTGCATGGTCCAAATCATAAAGAGCTCAGCTGAACACAGAGTGCAAACTGGCTGCCCATTCCCCGCTTCCAGTTCACACAAAGATGAGGTAAATGAGACTCTCTGCCACGTCTCCTCTCGCTCCCATGAATTACATTACGGTAACGGCCGTCACGGCACAGGCCTGTTTGTTTTAACCCACCGTGCTGCACGATTTCCACCTGTGATCGATGTGTCGTGCTGCACGGGGTGATAACCATTGATTGCGGTGTCAAACAGACTACTGCTGGGTAATTTATAAAATTAGGCCACAAGTGTCCATCGTACAACTCTGAAACTTAGAAGTGTTCAGGGAACGATTGTGTTAGCCTTGATTAAGTGTTTCCAAAAAGAAGAAAAAAAGCTTTAGACAAATGTATATATGTAGTTTTATTCTTAAAACTTAATATTCAACAATATTATTGATCTTACTGCATTGACATCATTGAATGAGAACAGTTTTTCACTATCACAGTTTTCACCAGAGCTCCTGCATATATAAGTGAACTAAATTAATAACTAATGATTTTTAAAATGTAAATGAATCAACACTGGACTAAAGCTGAACAATGACAATATTTTATTTGAGCTGCTGTGCAGCCGAAACAAACTTTGTTGCATTATTTTCCTGTTTTCACTGTAAAGCTATATTGTAAAAAGCACTATATTAATAAAGGTGCCTTAACTCTTCATTTGCTAGTATGACTCTTGCCAAAGACAGCCCGTTCTCATCCGAAGACGTCATCTAACTGACGATTTTGACCATGCGTCAACATCCGATGCTTTACGGCACCCTATAACGTCAATTAGATGATGCTATCTTAGTGGTCTAACCCAACCCCAGACCAAACCTACCGGCGTCAACTAACTGACGCTAACGGCAAAGCGTCAGTTAGATGGCGCCCTAGGATAACTGGGTTAGGATCACCCATCTAACTGGCGTTAAAGGGTGCCCTAAAGCGTCGGATGTTGACGTATGGTCAAAAGCGTCAGTTAGATGACGTCTTGGGATGACTCAACTCAACTCAACTTTATTTATAGAGCACTTTCAAGACCACAAGTGGAACCAAAGTGCTGTACAAAGGAATAAAATAGAAAGTAAAGTAAAGACATAAAAAACAATGCAAGCACATGACATATGACATAAAAACTTACAAAGGAT
>NW_024121291.1:20000-77646 GCF_016745375.1 Pimephales promelas | reverse complement strand
GTCTTCTTGGGACAATGAAGTAGGGGCTGTTAAACCCGGACCTCACCTCGGCTGGAGGGACCGTTTCGATTGCACCCTTCGCCAGCAGGGTCGCAATTTCCGCTCTCATGACCGGGGCATTGCCACCGACCATAGTGGAGCGAACTCCCCTGAAACGGGGAGGAGACCGTGCGAACTGAATCGCGTGGCCGAATCTGATCGTTCTGATGACCCAGCGGGACAGCCCGGGGAGCTCTAGCCAAGCTCCCAGGAAGTGAACCAGCGGGGTCATACGAACCACAGACGTCCCCCCGGAGGGGCAGCGGGGCGGGGAGACTGGCATGCGCTCGGGTGTTACCCCGTGCGGATGCACAGTTGAGCCCCGTTCCCCGACAGAAGAGACCAGGGAAGGACCAGCGTTCCACTGGGGTCTGTTCTGTCAGGGGTCTGGCGAGAGAGGGGGAGGGGAGGTGCGTAGTCGAGGGACGACACACGGTCCCTTTTGCACCCTCAGAGACAGAGAGTAATGAGAGGGTCGACGCGCTGGGGCGACGAGCGTACTCATTCCAGTCTGTGTGCTCAGTGATGATGTTAAGTCTTTCTTTAACCAACTCAGGGTGCTGCCCACCCGTGGGTGAGCAGCGGGGAGCTGTGAACAAAAGATTCTCCCCCGGCCCTCCACCGGGGGAAGGAGGGGGCCTGCTACCTCCTCCTGAGAAACACTCAACTTCATCACTGAGTAGCCCATCTTAGGAACGCCGCTTCGCCTGGCGTTTAGCGGGGCGCGCGGCCTGAGGGGGCTGCGACGCATGCCTGCGAGGGAGGGGAGCCGCAGGGGGGCGTCCTCGGCGGCGAGCAGAGGGAGGCGTCTGGGCCGATGGCTGGGTGGAGGCAGCAGCTGACCGTCGGGGCAGAATATGCTTAAAGGGGTGATGAACTGAGAAATCAAATTTTCCTTGAGCTTTTGACATCTAAGAGGTCATCATATTATAAGAATATCCTGTAAGTTTCAGAACTGAAAACGTCCTTGTTAGTCCAATAAAAGCTTTTATTGACACAGCCTCTAAAAACGACTCGTTTTAAAAGTGGGGAACTATGACGACAAAGAGGATAAAACAACCACCCCCACAGAAGATGATCAACGCCTGCTTCACCACGGCAGGTTTGCCCGCCCACCGATTCGCGCATTACACACATAAGTATCATACAATGTACATGCTTACCTCGTGATGACAAACTGGATCGCTACGGAGCAATACAGAATATTGTGCAGTGCCTGGTTGTGCAAGACAGTCGCTGCATAAGCTTCCTGTGGATTCCAATAGGACTGCATGGATAAAATTTATTTTTAATGACGTTCCAGCTGATGAGGTAAAACATCGTCGTCTGTTCGCTTCATTTCACTGAGGATTGTTTTGTCAACAAGACTGGATTTGCAGACCGAGTTAGAGTAAAGAGTAAAGAACGGTGCTGTTGGATCTGACAGGAATATTGTGCAACACACGGACTCTGGGTTGAACATGTATGGGCGAATCCGGTTGCCATTTGACAACATAGGATGTTTTCCCCCACGTACACCGACGGGTGAGTGAAACTCATTATAATATGCAAAACTGTTCTCCACTCGCAGCAGTGGGTGTTTACTTCCAAGTCTTCAGTGCGACACGCCCATAAAAACCGACTGTTTTTTAGGTAGGCTCACAACCAGGGTACAAAATAGCCTATTACTTGTTCATTTTTATGTTTTTGAATGCAAAAACCAAGCGAACGTTAGAAGTTGACCTCAGACAACAATATAATAACATTTAAAAAACCAGTTCATGACCCCTTTAATGGCCTCCGTCTGCTTCTGGGCGGTCGAAAACTGCTGGGCAAAGTCTTCGACCGCACCGCCGAACAAGCCAACCTGGGAGAGGGGGGCGTCGAGCAGACGTGTCCGCTCAGCGTCTTTTGTGTCTGCCAGGTTGAGCCATAGGTGGCGCTCCTGGACCACGCTAGTGGCCATCACCTGCCCAACGGAGCGAGCGGCCACTTTCGTCACCCGGAGAGCGAGGTCAGTGGCAGCTCGCAGCTCATTAAAAGCCGCTGGGTCAGTCCCGCCCTCGTGCATGTCCCTGAGCAGTTTGGCTTGAAACACTTGCAAAGTGCTCATGGCATGTATAGGATCGCGCCGCCATAGACGAAGAGAACCTACAGGCTTTGGATGGGTGCTAAGGAGCCCCACGGGAGGAGGCGCTCTGCGGCCACAGTTGCATCGCAACAGAGCGCTCCACCGGAGGGATCCCAGCGTACCCACGGGCAGCCGCGCCGTCAAGGGGAGGAAAGGCGGGGGAGACTGGAGCACGCTCTCGAGAGGTCAAAGGAGCCTTCCAAGTGCGCGTCAGCTCCACATGCAGCTCGGGAAAAAATGGAATTGAGTTCGGCTGTGGCCTTGCGGCGGTAGCTTTCCCCAAAAAACAATTATCCATCCGTGAGAGATCAGGGCAGGGCGGAGGGTTCCACTCCAACCCGATACTCACGGCGGCCCGAGATAGCATGGCCGTCATCTCGGGATCAGCGACACGGGCAACGCTGGCGCTCCCGAGGGAGGCAACGCAGCCGCATCCTCACTTCCCGAAGACTCAAGCCCGCCTTGTGATGCCGCGATCGACATCGCGTCATCCTCTGGAGCGCCGAACGAAACAGACGGTTCCTGCGAAGAGGCAGACGCCTGAATCGAAGCAGCGCTTACTGGCTCTGACACTGGGGCGGGGGGTGTGGCCCGAGGATCTCTCGTCGGGTTTTTGTTCCACACCGTCACCGTCAGATCACCCTGTCCGCGAGTCGAAGAGCTTCTCGAAGAAGAAGCCGAACGAGTAGCGGACGCGGGGACTCTCACTTTTGTTAGATCATTGAGTCTCGATCGCAGTGTAGAGATGGTCATATCCCGAAAAAAAAAAACATGAGTCATCCACGAACGCTGCATGCTGAATGCCCAGGCAAACAGAGCAGCGATCGTGACCATCAGAGGACGACATGAATCGACCGCATCCAGAAGAACACGGGCGAACCATCTTTAAAAAGACGTGCCACGTGTAGCTCTTTCAATAGAGAGGAGGAAATTCACTCTTTCAGTGCTGAGGCGTCCAGGGAGAAGCGCACAGTCTGGCAGACCACTGCTCAGATCGCAGGCAATGCAGAATCTCGCTGGGTATCGCCGTCACACCAACACTGAAGAGGAGCTCGTCTCGAAGAGTCTTTGTCAGTGAGAATGGCTTAGGAGTGAAGAAGTCTCTTGGCTCCGAAGCGAAAACATACTGCAGTTGCGTTCACTTCCTCCTTTTATACTCACGGAGTAGGGCGGAGTACGCTATGCAAATTTCCGCAGCCCCAAGGCATTGCATGCCATTGGCTCGTGATTAAATACTCGAAGAGGATTGGCTTTCTATGCGAAACCCCCAATCTCCGTCACTTCTGACGTAACTCGAAGTGACTACGAAAGGGAAATGAAAGCTTTAGCATAAGTTCTGCCAGGAAGACTTAATTACCGCGTCACGTGTTACATTCAGGCTATCCAATCATGTTCTTATTCTTGTGGTATAAAAGATCGGTACTTACACATGTTTGAGTTCGCAGATGCCGACGCGACAACAAGTAGATGCTGTCGCATTTATTCATGTTCTCGTTCAGTCGCCAGGCAACGTGTTTCAGGATATTTTGCTTACAATTTGCGAGATCCGACGATGTCCCGCCCTATTTCCTACCGCACGTCGAGGTTCCTGCGCTCAGTCTTCGCATCTTCCCGTAGACACAGCGGTCCTCAGAGTTTTGATCAGCTAAGGCCGAGAAGTTCAAGCTGTCTTTAGGCTAAAGCACTCCAGAACCGCGCTGTCTGCACAGGTGCCATTATTATCCCGCAAATCACAGACCCACCGACATGAATCAACAACTCTGCAAATCACGAGACGATCTAGCTCTCACTGGTTCAAGTTCAAACTCCCCTCCAAGGCTTTGATTCGGTTTGGTAGGCACCGCACCTCCACCAGCACTGTTAATGCGTCCTCTACATGATTAAACTTCATTCAGGTAAGCATTTCTCCATGGCTTCCTACACGTCCGAGTCGAAATCATGGTTAAAATTGGCGTCCACGATTTCGATGACGTGGCGCTATCTGATCATTACAGCTGATCTGCACACTGCAGACGGGCCGGATAGCTCGCCCTAATGCTCGTACCAAGCGTAAGCAAAGTTTCGTTTTCGTCAGTCTGATATTCCACATTTCAGTCGTGATCTAATAATATCAGCGTTCCGCTCTCATTTGCAGTTTTCAAATACCTACTAACATCTGTGTAACTGATTTAAAATCAACTGCTTGAGTTCTTAAGAGCTCTATAATGCAATATCACGGGTCGCGCTCGTCATCACGTCTGCTCACTTACCAGAGTTCGGTTGCGCGTGCGTTTAATTAATTAAATAAATAAATAAACCTGAGCGAAAGAGAGCAAGTTTATCATTTGGCCGTTATGCTTATTCTGCAGTGATCATATCTACAATGGCAGCAAGTTATTAATTGCGTAAGAATTTACAAACAACTATTTTCATATATTAGGCTATAACTTAAATTCATATTAAGTCTTTAAAAGTTAAATGACTCTACAACATTTGAATTGCGTACAATCGCTGTAATACTCAACCTTTCTGGTGACTACGTAATCCATTGAAATGTGTGATCGGAGTAAGAATTAATGTGAGGGGTGCTTTCACATTAATTTTCAGAGAAATGCAGTCTAAAGGATCAAGGCAGCTGCGTGGCTCTGGTTAAAGCCACATACTTAGTCAAAACTGTTAACTCAGTAGAACTAATAGTCATATTACTGTAGTATTATTTATGAGAAGTCAGTGAAGGAGGCTCCAGTGACATTGTCTTCGCTCAACTGTATGATTTACTTTTTCATGTATCATTCTATTCAAGAGTCTCTACTGGTTGTGGCCAGCGATCTCCCAGCATGAATGGGGCTATTTCTGCAAGAGCAACTCAGGAGCCATGTCAGTCATATGCTTCACACCTGAGAAAAGGATTCCACAATCAGGAGACAACAGATCATGTATCACTTGGAGTCTCTTTCATGTACCGATCATGGCCGGCTGTTCCTTCATTGTATACAATTATGAAAATTGTAATTTAACATTTTGTCCATTCATAGTTCGTTTTCAGGCATCCAAATTCACGCAAGTATTTTAATCCTAAATTTTTCAAGTCTGTTCACTGTACCTTCTCTGTTGCTTAAGGCATAGCAAACCTATGACTTATAAAAGTAGTCAAAGTTTCAACAGCACGTTGCAGCTTCGATTAACTATCACCGCAATTTAAAACTTTTCTGTCAATCAGATTCACACAGGATGGAGTCTCAAGAAGTGTCAACATAAAGTCATCATTCCATCGATGAAATATGTAGCTCATGCGTTGCTATCTCAAGTCACCGATTAGGTTATTCTGTCTCATCATCTATATCGTAAATCATGTCCTGTTGGCAGGATTCATGTAAATTTAGTTCGTGATTCACTAACCTGGAGGATGTCACTAGCTTCTACCGGCACTGTTATAATCTTTAAAAGTAAATCTTAAATGAATTTTTCTCACTCTTTTAACTTTGAGTGTGTAACCTTGCAGTTGTTGTTTATGCTTGAACGGCAGCGCTACACTCCAAGTCGGAAGCAAAATCCATTCAACCCCTTCGACTACGTCTGTCTGCAATGGTCTCTTTTCTAGTGTTATTCAATTGTAACTGTCTGTCACAGCGTTCATGGCTCATACATTCAGGGGATTATCTCCAGGAGTTAATACTCCGATTTTCCCCACGATCTTCTCTAATTACGTTTATCCCTTATTTCCTTCCTCTTTTTCTCAAGAACTAAGAATGACTATAAAGGTCTATCACATTATCAATTTATAAATTTGCAAATTCTGCCCATTCTCATCTATGTTCAAATTTCGATTTATCATAACTAACGGAGCACTACCTTCTTAACCTGGTTCGGGTCTCGTCAGTTCCGACCTCAATAGCTGCAGTCTATCCTCCTCCCTGTGTACTGCCATTCCTACAGGACTGGGGCTGCCATGACAGTGGCCGAACTTGGTAGTTCTGTTGCAGCCATCAAAATCCTCGGCAGATGGTCTTCCTCTGCATTCGAGTCATAACTAAGAGCTGATCCAATCATCCTTGAAGCCCAGCAAGCTCTTCAGCGATATTCAGGTAAATTCTATACAATTACTGGTGGTGGTATCAGGCAATGGCCTCGCGTGGCCTTGTCTTCAAGCGGCACCATAGCCATATATTTATTCATATACAATTAAACCTTGTCTTGTCTGGCCTATCATGGCTATATCCGTGTGGTCATGGAGACCTGTCTATGTCTGGCCATCGTGGCTAAATCTGTGTGGTCTAATGAGACTGGTATGTGTCTGGCTTTCGTGGCTGTATCTATAGTATATCGAGACCTGTCTATGTCTGGCTATCATGGCCGTATCTGGTATATCAAGTCCAGTCTAAGTCTGGCTATCGCGGCTGTATCTGTGGTCTCTCGAGATCTGTCCATCATGCCTATATCTGCGTGGTCTAATAAGACCTGTATACGTCTGGCCTATTGTAGCTGTACCTGGGGTCCATCCAAACGTCTATATATATACCTGCATCGTGGTCTATCGAGTCTGGTTATGTCTGGCCACCATGGCTATATCTGCGTGGTCTAACGAGACCTGTCTTTGTCTTGTCCATCGTAGCTGTATCTATGGTCAATCGAGACCTGTCTACACCTGTATCTGCGGTCTATCAAGATTTCTCTATGTCTGGCCTATCGTGGCTGTATCTGTGGTCTATGGAGACTTGTCTACGTCTGGCTATAGTGGCCGTATCTGTGGTCTAACGAGACCTGTCTATGTCTGGCCTATGGGCTATAAGCATAAGTTCCGCATTTCAGTTTCCGGTTGGGAAGATTAAAGCGGAGGAAAACCGAGGAAACGGGATTATGGCAGAGTCTTCAAAATTTACTGTCCTCTCGTCTTTGAAACAAAACCTTCATATGTTCAAATGTAAATTTTATATAGTTATGTTTATTTAATTTAAAAAATCTGTTTTCGTGACTAACGTTTCTTTTGTTAAAACATGGAGTTTAAATTCAATATAAATTATCGGTACTGCATCGGACTCTACGATCGGCGGAAGTTATTGAGCATCCTTAAACCTTCACCGGAAATCCCGCCATGCATAGAGCCCATCGTGGCTGTATCTGCGGTCTATTGAGACTTCTCTATGTTTGACCTATCGTGGCTGTATCTGTGGTCTATCGAAACCTTTTCTATGTCCGGCCGATCGTGGCTATGTCTGGTTTATCGTGGCTGTATCTGTGGTCTTTTGAGACCTGTCTATGTCTGGCCATCATGGCTATATACGTGTGGTCTATGGAGACCTGTCTGTGTCAGGCCTATCGTGGCTGTATCTGTGGTCTATCGAGATCTGTCTGTGTCTGGCCTATCGTGGCTGTATCTGTGGTCTATCGAGACCTGTCTGTGTCTGGCCTATCGTGGCTGTATCTGTGGTCTATCGAGATCTGTCTGTGTCTGGCCTATCGTGGCTGTATCTGTGGTCTATCGAGACCTGTCTATGTCTGGCCTATCGTGGCTGTATCTGTGGTCTATCGAGGCCTGTCTATGTCTGGCCTATAGTGGCTGTATCTGTGGTCTATCGAGACCTGTCTGCGTCTGGCCTATCGTGGCTGTATCTGTGGTCTATCGAGACCTGTCTGTGTCTGGCCTATCGTGGCTGTATCTGTGGTCTATCGAGACCTGTCTATGTCTGGCCTATCGTGGCTGTATCTGTGGTCTATCGAGACCTGTCTATGTCTGGCCTATCGTGGCTGTATCTGTGGTCTATCGAGACCTGTCTGCGTCTGGCCTATCGTGGCTGTATTTGTGGTCTATCGAGACCTGTCTATGTCTGGCCTATAGTGGCTGTATCTGTGGTCTATCGAGACCTGTCTGCGTCTGGCCTATCGTGGCTGTATCTGTGGTGTATTTTTCCTGTCTATGTCTGGCCTTGTGGCAGTATCTGTGGTCTATCGAGACTTCTCTATGTCTGGCCTTTCGTGGTTGTATATGTGGTCTTTCGAGACCTGTCTATGTCCGGCCTATGTGGCTTTATCGTGTTCTATTAAGACCTGTCCATGTTTGGCCATCGTGGCTATATCTGCGTGGTCTAACGAGACCAGTATGCGTCTGGCTTTCGGGGCTGTATCTACAGTCTATCGCGGGGTTCGCCGGTCTAAGTCCTTGGGGGGCTCCGTCCCTGCGGAGTTTGGCTCCGGCCCTGATCAGACACACCCGAGCAAGCTAATCAAGGTTTTCAGGAGAAACTCACAGGTGCGTGTGTTTTGGTCGGGGTCGGAGCTGGGATCTGGTGGCCCTCCGGGGCAGAGATTGGTGAACCGTGGTCTATAGAGTCCAGTCGAAGTCTGGCATATCGTGGCGTCTACCGGCTGTATCTGTGCGGTCTATCAAGATCTGTCTATGCCTGTATCCGTGGGCTATCGAGACCCGTCCATGTCTGGATTATCGTGATCATATCCATGTGGTCTACTTGGTAGGTATATGACTAATGTTCATCATGCTAATTATGGTATCTCCCTTTTCTTTTAGGAATATTTAGGATTCATGACTGGTGGGTATACTTTCGTCATCAATTTTGGGGGGAAGGCTGGCCCCGTCCCGATGGATCTACAATCCACCTACTTTTGGGGATCGGCTGCGCCCCTGCCTTCGTCTTCAGGCAGGAAATGCTGATCCGCTACCCTCGGATTACGATCTATGGACGGGGCCTACGCCAAAGAACTTTTAAAATAATTGCTTGCTGGGCTGTCAATAAATAGATGCTTTGTTACATCATTTTATCTCCCGAGTCTTTCTGGTAGAAATGAAAGCTTTAGCATAAGTTCTGCCAGGAAGACTTAATTACCGCGTCACGTGTTACATTCAGGCTATCCAATCATGTTCTTATTCTTGTGGTATAAAAGATCGGTACTTACACATGTTTGAGTTCGCAGATGCCGACGCGACAACAACCTCCACCCTCCCCACCACCACCAGGTTGGTCCCGTCTACACTTCCCGGGGGATCGGCTGCGCCCCTGCCTTCGTCTTCAGGCAGGAAATGCTGATCCGCTACCCTCGGATTACGATCTATGGACGGGGCCTACGCCAAAGAACTTTTAAAATAATTGCTTGCTGGGCTGTCAATAAATAGATGCTTTGTTACATCATTTTATCTCCCGAGTCTTTCTGGTAGAACTAAATTTCTACAATGGATCAAATTTCAAACTGTCTCCCAGGGATGACAAGATACAAACATCATAGGCCATGTCTTTATACAGTATAACAGGTCAATCATACTCACATCTAGCATGTCTCTCTCTTTTTCTGTATATACTGTATATATCTCTAAATGTCAGATACTTCTATAATCCTTTTTGTAACTTATTCTTTTGGGAACTGCACAAACCACTTATACAAATTAGAATACTCCAGTATTTTTGATGGCCACCAGTTTGCACGATCCACCATATCAATCCCTGTTAGGCCTGCTTATTAATTTAATTTCCCTATAGACCGGTCAACTAACATTTATTCAATTTTAGTAGTTTCTGTCACGTTAATTTCTTATCAATTATTTTTATTGGTGTTTTCTCTGTAATTCTGAAACTAGCCTATTTTTAATTCTGACTGGATTAGCAGAATTCACCAATCCTACTCGATCTCTTTGTAAACTGTTTTTGAACACTTGACTGTTGCCACAATTGATACAATTAAATTCATAAAAACCCAATTAGGCTAATTGAAAAATGTATGTGACCAATCATTAGAAATTTTTGATTTGCAAATTTTTGAGTTAACCTTTGATTGTCTGTCTTTTGCTTTCAGAAATACATATTTGTCAGCTCTTTTCTCAGGTTTCCCTTTCTTTATCCATTCATCAGTCCCTGTGTCTTACTCTAAATCCTTCATTATATTTGCCAAACTTTCATTGGATGTCTCTCTTCTCTTTAGGCTTTCTTCATATGGCCTTGGTGTTGGAAAACTAATATTTTGATACTGGTATCTCTACAGGTGTTGACCCCATTTATAATCTTAATTATTATCAGTGTTTTTCACACCTTTTACTTTACAAACCCCAGCTTGCATCTATTCTTAACTAGTTTTCACCAAGATGGCCAGACATTTATTAAGGTATTTGATTAGTCTTTCTCGGGTATTTTAAAAATGCAGTTCCTCTATTACAGGTCCATGTCACGGACACACCAACACAAGCTTCAGCGCCAGACACCTTCACTCCGCCCACTCGATCTGCTTCACCGGAATTCTAATCATCATCACCTGTCATCACCTCTCGCCTTCAATCATCATTCAATCTAACCTCACTATTTAAGTCACCCCAGTTCACTCATTCATTGTCTGGTCTCGTCGACACATGCGACAAACAGACTCCTGCTAACCTGATCTCTATGCACCTGATACTTACCTGCCTGAAGTTTTCATCCAGTTCTACCGTCTGCATACCGGTCCAGTTGTCATCCCGCTGACTCCCGTCTTCTAGTGATGGGCAGATCGAGGCTTCATGAAGCAATGAAACAGTTGAAGCAAATGTGCCATTTTGTTTCGAGGCTTCGAATCAATCTGAAACCCGTCTCCACGGCGACACCTAGTGGTCACTTGCAGGTGTTGATCTGAAACAACCTTTACAATGAGCCATTCAAAAATGTGTTTTTTTATTATTGTATTTTTATAATATATGAAGCTTGTAACCTGTAGTCTCTTCACATTGCATAATGTGATTTTGGTCATGAAAAATGAATATTAATAAAAGAAATCAAGCCACAATGTCTCACTTTCTTATAGATTTTTATTCAAAAATATTAATTTCTCTCCTGTTGAAGGACTCAGCCTACTTCTTTTTTTACTGATAATTTCTCCAGCCTTTGAAAAAATTCTCTCACAAGGGACACTTGTTGCTGGCATACAAAGATATTTTTTAGCTAGGATATACAAATGAGGAAAGATCACTGCTCTCTCTTTCCAGTAAGTTAGAGGATCATGAGTTCTGGGCAAAAACGCATCACTGAGGTATTTTTTCACTTCCACTGTGGCATCAGCTGTTGGATTGTGTATCATCTGGGTCTCACGGATACGATTGTCAAAATGTTCCCATAAACTGTCCTATGTTTCAACTGGTGTTGATGATGATGTTGATGATGATGATGATGGACCTGATGTTGACATTTGTGGTTCTGAATGAAAAGAAAATGGCAATTAGTAACAAATCATAAACTGATGACACATATGAAGTATAAATTTCATGAATCACATTACATAAGATAACATAGACTGAAACTCACCAAGAGTTGTGTTTGAATGCATCAGTGAAGCACACTCCAGTGTGATGTGCTTTTCAGCATCCAGGGCTTTGGCAGGATTTCCAAAAGCCACATTTTTTAACCTTGGGTCCAGCAGTGTAGCCAGTGTCAAGGCTCTAAAAGTCTCGTACCCTCCACATCTGGAGTGCAGACCTTCTTGTAGATGTGAGCCAATGAGCCAACACAAGAGAAAACCATATTAATTAAAATAATGACAACAATATGAGAGTTATGGCCAATTACACAGGTAGTATGGTCATAGTGTCCTACCTAATTGTACAGTTGATTCCTGCATTGCATATTCTTTTTTCTGTGCAAGCTTGTGCTGCAACATCCTGTACAATGGTATGAGCTTTGAAGCAGACACTCCCTGTTCCTCTGACATCTCTGTTGTTGCTAGTTTGAATGGTTGAAGAAGTGTCAATGACTGTTAAATAATCTCATACTCAATACTTGTCAGGGGTAGCAGTATCACTGTTTAAATTGGCAAGTGCAGCACCCACTGGCTCACGTTGCTCATACAAGCGTTGTAGTATGTCGAATGTGCTGTTCCATCTCGTCTCAACCTTTTGTATCATTTTCAGACTTGGTCTGCCCATCAAGCTCTGCATCTCCACAAGCTTGTCCTTTGCTTTGCAGCTGGACCTGAACAACCCCACTATCTTTCTGGCTTTCTGGCGAATTTCATTGATGACTGGGGTTTGATCCAGGGCCTTTTTCACTATCAAATTCAAATTATGAGCAAAACATGGGACATGGCGAAGGTGGAGTAGCTGGGCACTTAGGATCATGTTGGATGCCTTGTCAGTCACCATGCACTGAACTTTGGAGGTTATTCCCTACTCAGCCATTAGCAATGTTTTAGCCTCCATGAAATGCTGGGCTGTGTGGGTTTGGTAAAACTTCCTTACACCCAGTAAAACAGTTGCCATTGTTGCCTCTGGTGTTATGTAATGGCATGTTACACCAAGATATCCATCCATATTAACGGAAGACCACATGTCAGCCGTAAGGCTAACATTTTGTAGGTTTTTAGGTTTTAGGTTTTAGGTCCTCCATTGTCTTCTCCTTGGTTGTGTTGTACCTTTCGCTGACCGTTGTTTTAAGCACCTTCCGGGATGGGAGGACATAGCTTGGATCAAGCTTGTTCACAAAGGCCCTGAAACCCTCATCCTCCACGATGGTGAAGGGCTGCAGATCCTTCACCACCATGTTCAGAAGAGCCTCATCCAATTCCCTCTGTCTGCCTTTTAAAAGAGAAGATAAAACATACTTTCAGACAAATACTGTATATTGGAAAAATAGTAGCCTACCGTGAAAGTAGTCTACTGGTTCATTTGGAAACCTTCCTAAACAAAGATATGTTATGAATATTTATGCTCAGTGTGCAGAGAAAGATAAAGTGCATTGTAGAAGTACAACAATTACAAAAAACAAAATGATGTCTTGGCTGTAGATTGGTTACTCATATGTAGACATATAAAATGTATATTCACAAAATATAATATTATATTGACAACATATATTATATTCTCAGTCAAGCTGTTTTTAAAGTGATTGGCAGTTGTGATTGGGATGTTAGGCATGTCTTGGTCTACGGCCTTTCTAAACAGTGTCCCGGCAGTTTGGTATTATATTTCACTTATAATTAGCCTATATTTCAAACAATGCATACCTTGCTTAGTTGGCCCAAGAGTGTCAGTAGCAGGCCTTGGTACAGGGGGAACGCTACCATCCTCTGCACCCTGCAGAATGGCAGGATGAGTGCTCCTCAAATGGCGCACCATGGATGATGTATTGTTGCAGTAGGCTAGTTGCCGATCACAATACACACATCTCACTTTATTTGGGGTTTCCAAATGGAAATGCTCCCACACCACAGATGTACGGCATCTCTTCTGTGGAGCCTCCATATCTATCTATCTATCTATCTATCTATCTATCTATCTATCTATCTATCTATCAATTTATGTCTATATATATATATGTATATATGTGTGTGTGTGTGTATATTTCTATCAATGCATCTATTAATGTGTCACTATATGTACTCTGTCTGTCTCTAAGTCAATGTGTTAATGTAAATTAAATCCTAAATATAGGCTAACTAAACAAATCACACTATAAATGTCACTATATCACCAAAAATCCGCTATCTCAAAACCAAACTCCTCTCACAAAAACCCACGAAATAAAAATGCATTGGCAAAACTTTTATACTGTGCGATTGTGTGATTTGTTCCTGAATCGACCAATCAATGAAACCATGATTCGACGGAGCACGCCACCTGATGAAACACTTAGAAGCTTCATTTAGCCTTTGTCACATGACGTGGGTGTTTTGAATCACGCTTCGGATCAGTGTTTCGAATCATTTTTGCTTCGGGATCTCGCAAAGCTTCAGAACATCTGTTTCGCGTCAGCCATCCCTACCGTCTTCTGCCTGTCTCCAGTCCCGTTCCATCAACATTAAGATAAGAGACTTTGTTTACAATCAGTTCAACCGAACTTTCAAACCTCTGATTCCAGTGACTCACCTGCCAGCGCCTGTTTCAATAAACTTGCAAAACTTACCCTTCTGTGTCTTCCGACTTTGTGACAGAAGACCAGACCAACATGATGCAACCACCGCGTACCACGACCGCCACTGCTACTCTACCGTCTCAACTCTTCCACGGATCGTTTCATCCACCCCCGCTACTTCCACCATGCCTGCTTCTTCGTTTGCCTCTGTTAGTCCCATGGCCAAGCCAGCGCCCTTCTCAGGCGAGGAGGGGGAGTGCAACGGATTTATGTTACAGTGCGAGCTCTACATGGAGATGAATCCGTATCAATTCCCAACGGAACGATCTAAGGTAGCTTTTGTCATTTCCCTGCTCAGTGGACGAGCCCTTCGCTGGGAAGGATCGTGGTCCTGTAGTCCAGACTTTTTCTGCCTTCTCAGCCCATTTTCTAGAAGTTTTCTCTCAGTCTGCCAATGCCATCTCCGTACAAGATCAAATATTCCGGTTAAGACAGGGAAAATCATCAGTTTCTACCTATGCTCTCCAATTTCGCACTCTAGCAGCCACCGTTGAATGGAACGAGTCGGCGTTGATTACAGCCTACCGACATGGTTTAAACCCTGAGATCCGTTTACAGCTGGTGATCTATGATGAAGTTGTAGGTCTAGAAAGTATCATTCAGCGGTCCATTCGTATTGACCAACGCCGCACTGCCTGCCACCTCGACTGTCCTACACCTCCTCCTCCTCGCCCCTCATCAGGCTCCAGCCCTCCAGCACCAGAACCCATGGAGATTGGATCCAGTCATCTATCTTCCTCTGAACGCCAACGAAGGATTACAAACCAGCTTTGTTTGTACTGTGGGGCCGCCGGTCACCAACTTCTGACCTGTCCAGTTCGTCCGCCCCGGCCGGCGGTGAGTACAGTTCGTCTTCCACTCCCAATCTCATCTATGAAATACACTTCAGTAACCCTCTCTTACCGTAACCACTCTCTTCCAGTACAAGCGTTGATTGACTCCGGTTCTGCGGGAAATTTCATCTCTCTCTCCACTCTCCAACGCCTCCACACTCTTAAAAAAGCCATTCCTCACCTTCTTCAGATCCGGTCCATCCTTGGAAAGCCTCTTGGTCCCGGGCGAGTTGGACATCAAAGTCCTGAGGTATTGATGCAGATCGGCAGTCTTCATCAAGAGGAAATATCGTTCTTGGTGCTGGAGAGCTCTACTGCGGAAATCATCCTGGGATGCCCGTGGTTGGAGGTTCACTCACCCAACATTCAGTGGTCTACCAGGGAGATTCTGCAGTGGCGAGAACACTGTTTCCATCATTGCCTACAGCCTGTACAGAAAACCTTTTCGCCTTCATCCACTCCGGACTCTGAGTTACCCGTAGCATCCACTTCGGTGGAGAGCCCCACCGTTCACCTCCAACCCGAGATCCCTCCTCCATACCGGGCGTTCCAGGATGTCTTCAGTAAGCAACTGGCGACTACTCTACCACATCACCGGCCATGGGACTGTGCGATCGACCTGCTGCCTGGGGCAGTACTTCTGCATGGTAAGATCTATCCATTGTCCATGGAACAGAAGGCCATGGAGGAGTACATCCAGGAGGCGTTACACCAGGGATACATCCGTCCTTCGACTTCCCCTGCCGTTTCTAGCTTCTTCTTCGTTGGGAAAAAGGACGGAGGCTTGCGCCCCTGTATCCATTACCGGACACTCAATCAGTCAGTTGTGAAGTTCCGTTATCCCCTTCCTCTGGTCCCAGCAGCTCTAGAACAACTTCGAGGTGCCCGTATATTCACCAAGCTTGACCTCCGAAGTGCTTACAATCTGATCAGGATCCATAAAGGTGACGAGTGGAAAACCGCGTTCATCACACCAGCCGGACACTATGAATATCTTGTCATGCCCTTCGGTTTGTCCATATCACCTGCTGTCTTCCAAGGGTTCATGAATGAAATCTTCCGAGATTACCTGAATCAATTCGTCATCATCTATATCGATGACATTCTCATCTACTCGGCCAACCTGTCAGAGCACGTTCATCAAGTCCAACTGGTCCTTCAGCGTCTGAGAGAATCATCTCTTCCTGAAACTGGAAAAGTGCGAGTTCCATCAGTCCACCATTCAATTCCTGGGCTATGTCATCACTCCTCACGGTATTACTATGGACCAGAGGAAGGTGGACGCTGTCACCCAATGGCCACTACCCACCACCCGTAAAGAACTGCAACAATTTCTGGGATTCGCTAATTTCTATCGCCGCTTCATCAAAGGTTTCAGTCAGGTCAGCGCACCCATCACATCACTCCTCAAACATGGGGCCAAGTCTCTGTGCTGGACCACGATGCCATCAACGCCTTCGAGGAGCTGAAAAGGACCTTCAGTTCTGCTCCTACCCTCGTCCTTCCGGACCATGATCTCCCCTTCCTAGTGGAAGTTAACACCTCCACTTCAGGGGTAGGAGTTGTCCTTTCCCAGCGGCAGGGGAATCCACTCCGACTCCATCCATGTGCCTTCTTTTCCAAGAAACTGTCCCTGGCGGAGCAGAATTACGATATCGGCAACCGGGAACTACTGGCCATCAAGCTCGCCTTGGAGGAATGGAGACACTGGCTGGAGGGAGCTCAACACCCCTTCGTTGTCATCCCAGAGGATATTGTATCCGACCGTGGACCCCAGTTCATTTCTCGTGTCTGGAAGGCCTTCTTCAACCTCCTGGGGGTCACGGTCAGCCTCACTTCCGGGTACCATCCACAGTCCAACGGCCAGACTGAGCGAAAGATCCAGGAAATCGGGAGATACCTGCGGTCATACTGCCATGACCACCAGGACTGCTGGAGTCGCTATCTGCCGTGGGCCGAGTATGCTCAGAATTCGCTTAGCCAGTCCACCACCGGCCTCACCCGTTCCAGTGCATACTCGGTTTCCAACCTCCATTATTCCCCTGGTCCGGAGAGCCTTCTAGTGTCCCAACAATCCATCACTGGTTCCAGACGAGCGAGAGGGTCTGGGACTCAGCACATGTCCATCTTCAGCAGGCTGTCCGGAGACACAAGAGCCAAGCCGATGCCCTACGTTCCTCAACGCCCCAATACCAGCCCGGGCAATTGGTATGGCTCTCGACTCGGGATATCCGTCTCCGGCAGCCCTGTCGTAAGCTGAGTCCCAGATACATAGGTCCGTTCGCCATACAGAGGCAGATCAACGAAGTCACCTACCGGTTATCACTCCCTGCTCACTATCGTATTTCACCGTCCTTTCATGTGTCTCTGCTCAAGCCATACACTAATCCTCTCACTCCTTCCTCCCCAGGGTCTGGTGCTGAAGACGTGCCTCCTCCTCCCGTGGACCCTGAGGACGATAACATCTATCGAGTTCACGAGATCCTCGACTCCCGACGACGGGGAGGCCATCTGGAATACCTCGTCGACTGGGAGGGCTTTGGTGCTGAGGAAAGGTGTTGGGTTCCTCGTGAGGACATCCTAGATCCCACTCTCCTTCAGGATTTTCACTCTGCCCATCCGAATCGTCCAGCACCCAGAGGCCGTGGTCGTCCCCGTCGTCGGTCCATTCGGCCAGCTGGAGCCTGTCTCCAGTCCCGTCCCATCTGCATTAAGATAAGAGACTTTGTTTACAACCAGTTCAAACGAACTTGCAAACCTCTGATTCCAGTGACTCACCTGCCAGCGCCTGTTTCAATTAACTTGCAAAACTTACCTTTTTGTGTCTTCCAACTTTGTGACAGTCCACTGGTGGGGATGACAGTTACAAATAAGATCTCTCAAAGTGTATGTTGTAATTGTACTCACTTTCTGGTTTAATAGCTAGTCAGAACTAGAAAAGTTGAACTCTTTCTCTGTCTCCCTCCTTTCCTTCATCTCTCTCTCTCTCACACACACACACACACACACACAGACACACACACAGTCTCACTATGTTTTTGCAGCCCCTCCTCTCTCTGTCAGAGGCAGCCCCTCCTTTCTGCCTCTCTTTCTCAGATCTCAGTCACCATTTACTTGTGCTATATGAGAGGGAAACAAGTGTTCTTTTATAATTTTAGTTTCTCTTAATGAATGAATATCATAAATGAATATCATTATTTTTTAAATAGTCCTAATCTGTGCATTTGATGCGCACACATATACTTTTACTCTTTATTTTTTTTTGAAACAATGAATAGACAAAGCTGAATTATTGTTCAGAATAGGCTGTTTTTCTCAGTCTATTTTTCCTTTCTATTTGTCCATCATTACATTTTTCTTGAATTTCTACCCGCTGGTATGGTTGGGGTTGCTTCTCAAAACTAGTCAAATTATCCACCAGCGCTGGTCTGATTTCTCCTCCCTGTCCGACTTTAACGGTTGTGTCATTTTTTGGCCCCGGAATCACTAGAAAAAATGTTCCTCAAAATCGTGGCTCCTCCCAAACCCAGAGACCAAGTGTACCACACATTTCTTTTCAGGTATGTTATATATAATGGATTTATCTTTATTTCTAATGTAGTGAACTGTGAACCCAAAAGGGTGTTTTTTGGTAGGTTAAATTTGTTCAGGTGTGGTCTGAGTATTCTGTTTTATTTTTATTTTTATTATATATATATATATATATATATATATATTTTATCACATCACATTTTATCACAATCCATTAAGGGCCATTCTTGCTCAAGAGGATTCAAATTTGTGGTCTTTGTCAATTTTTAAAGAGCTATTTTTTTCCTTGGTCTGTTAACTCCTGTCTCTGCCCTTCGTCATCTATAAACTCATTTTCAAACCAGAAGTGATCCTTAATGCCTTTGGTTAGTTTTAATGCCTGTTTAAAGTTGTCTTCGTCCTCTCTTTCTCTCTGTACTCTCCTATCCTCTGCCTCGTAATGATCTCTCACTCTGGTCCACATGTGTTCTTATCTTCAGGCGTCAAAAGATTAAAAACAAAAAGATATCCCTCCTTAGTTCTTTATCTCAATCCAAACACACTTAATGTGTTAGTATATTCATTCACACACCCAGGTTTTCATTCACACACTTTCACCACACTCATTCAACATTTTGATACCTTATCTTTCTGTCTAACAGAGGCTGTGTCTCTCTCTCAGGGTCACAGCGCTCACACTCTGGTGAGTGTCCAAGCAAACAACAAAGCCAATTTTTTGGAATATTCTTTCCCTTCCAATATTTGCTTTTCTGTATTTTTTCTTCACTGTCTTGACCTTTTGTCTTTCATCTATTTACCAATTTTAGCTCATATATATATATTTCTACAGTTTTTTCTACTCTGTGCACTTTTCCAGCCGGCGCGCTTTTACAGCAGCTGCAGCATAATTCACACACTCTTCTCTGCTCGGCGCGCTCCCACACACACTTTTCTCCAGCGCGCGCTCCCTCTTTACACACACACACACTTCTCTCGGAGCGCTCTCACTCTAGCATACACGCAATCTCACACACACACTTCTCTCGGCGCGCTCTCATTCTAGCATACACGCAATCTCACACACACTTCTCTCGGCGCGCTCTTACTCTAACATACATGCAATCACACACACTCACAGCCTTACCGCCCACAAGGCTCCCTGCTATATTTTTCACAAACTTCACACAGACAAAACCACATCTCTCCCTTGCGAGTATTCACACAAATGAACAATTAAACTCACAACTCTTCTTGTGAGTAAATAAACAATTAAATAATTAAACTCACTTCTTCTTAAATTCAACTCTTCTTGTGAGTTTTAATCATTCACACAAATGAACCTATAGCACCTCTTATAGGTTCTCTCACAGCACCTCTTGTGAGAATTTACACATTCATACAAATGAACCTATAGCACCTCTTATAGGTTCTCTCACAGCACCTCTTGTGAGAGTTTACACATTCATACGTGTTGCCAGTTAACAAAACAAATCAAATGACACTGAACCACGTTTTACATCTGCTTTATTTTTCCATTGTCAAATCAATCAATTGTTTAAATGTTCTTTAAGATCTTCAATGCTTTAAACTGAATAGTTCAACAAGTAACAGGTGATAATTTATCACTCAACCACTACTCAAATTCCCCACATAGGGTCACTGTAATGCTTTAACCAAAGAAAAGAGTATGAACTCCAAATGAATAATTAACCAAAGATATCTTAACAGATAATTTAGTAAAGTCTCAAAGTGTCAATTTTTCAATGTCAAATATTTACGAATGTTAGGGCACACTTTCAGAGTGAAACAATACACTTTCAAAGCAAACACAAACACGGTAGTGGCACCCTACACAAACACAAAACGTCTCGGTTACGGATGTAACCCTTGTTCCCTGAGTAGGGAACGGAGACGTTACGTCAGAAGTGACGGAGATTGGGGGTTTCGCATAGAAAGCCAATCCTCTTCGAGTATTTAAAAACGAGCCAATACGCAGCCCCAATGCCTTGGGGCTGCGGAAATTTGCATAGCGTACTCCGCCCTACTCCGTGAGTATAAAAGGAGGAAGTGAACGCAACCGCAGTATGTCTTCGCTGAGGAGCCAAGACTGAACTCGGCGTCTACCCAGCGATACAGCAGAAGTGGCAGGGAGACGTAACTTTCGTAGTCACTTCGAGTTACGTCAGAAGTGACGGAGATTGGGGGTCTGTGCCATCACGCCATCTTCAAGCTGTCTTCCAGTGCCCTGCGAAAGTCTGGACCCCTGAATACTTTTCTTAGGGGATCCCACTTTGACACAGGATTACCAAGGTACACTGGGAAACATATCCCGGGAGGGACATGCTACCAGATGCCTACCGAAGGGAGGACTTACAAATACGCATATGGCCGCATAGGAACGCATATGGAATCACTGGAGCACCAACCGCAGGTGGCTACTAGAATTTAACTCCAGGGGTGGCAGATGGCTTGCCAAGGGAAGACACATGCTTAGAGAGGCTTACAGTGGATAATACACATGAGACGGTTACCGTGGGGAACCGTGCACATGGAGGCACCTAGCCAGCATCCAGAGCAACAGCAGTGGTGCCCGCATCGTCGGTGCTGGAGGACTCAAGGCTTCAATGGAAGAACTGAGGAGATATCGCACTTATCCAGTCCGAGGAGTGGAATGGCGAGCAAGCGAAGACACCTAAGCGGGTCCAGTACTAGCGGAAGCGAGTACGTGAGAGGACACCGGCTCAATTCGCAGATTATAGAATCTGGCGAAGGTGTTGGGTGTCGCCCAGCCTGCAGCTCTGCAGATGTTTGTTAGCGAGGCGCCGTGCGCTAGAGCCCAAGAGGAGGCCACACTCCGAGTGGAATGGGCCGTCACACCAAGGGGGCACGGACGGCCTTGCTGCTGGTAAGACAAAGCAATGGCGTCCACTATCCAGTGGGACAGCCGTTGCTTTGAGAGAGCCCTTCCCTTCTGGATCCCCCCATGACAGACAAAGAGCTGGTCTGAGGTCCTGAAACACCGCATTCTGTCGACGTAGGTGCGGAGAGCACGTACCGGACAGAGCAGTGCCAAGGCTGGGTCTGCCTCCTCCAGGGGCAGCGCTTGCAGGTTCACCACCTGGTCCCGGAAGGGAGTGGTGGGAACCTTGGGCACATATCCAGGCCGGGGTCTCAGGATCACGTGAGAGTAAGCCGGCCCGAACTCCAGGCACGCTTCGTCAACGGAGAATGCGTGCAGGTCCCCCACCCTCTTGATGGAGGTCAATGCAACCAGGAGTGCTGTCTTCATGGACAGAAACTTTAACTCTACTGATTGCAAAGGCTCAAGGGGATGCCTCTGCAGAGCACTTAGAACTACCGAGAGGTCCCAAGAGGGTACGAGGGGAGGACGAGGCGGATGTAGCCTCCTCGCTCCCCTCAGGAACCTGATGACCAGGTCGTGCTTCCCTAAGGACTTACCTTCCACTGCTCCATGAGAAGCGGCAATGGCCGCGACGTAAACCTTAAGGGTGGAGGGCGACAGCCTGCGCTCCAACCCTTCTTGCAGGAAGGAAAGCACGACCCCGATCGAACATCTCCGGGGGTCTTCTCCGCGAGAAGAGCACCAGTTGACGAAGAGGTTCCACTTCAACGCATAAAGGTGTCTCGTGGACGACACTCTAGCGGAAGTGATGCCTTGTCCCGTCCAGGAGCCACACGTGCAGCCTCCAGAGATCGGGACGAGGGTGCCACAGAGTGCCTCGTCTCTGAGTGAGTAGATCTTGTCTCAGAGGAATAGGCCAAGGAGGTGCTGTCGCGAGGAGCACGAGTTCGGAGAACCACGTCTTGGTGGGCCAATAGGGGGCTACCAGCAAGACCTGCTCCTCGTCCTCCTTGATCTTGCACAACACCCGTGCAAGAAGGTTCACTGGGGGAAACGCATACTTGCGTGGGCCCCGCGGCCAGCTGTGCGCCAGTGCATCTGAGCCGAGCGTACCCTCGGTCAGGGAATAAAACTGGGCGCAGTGGGATGAGTCCCGGGAGGCGAACAGATCTATCTGTGCCTCCCCGAACTGGTCCCAAATCAGCTGGACCATCTGGGGATGGAGTCGCCATTCGCCGGAGATAGGACGGACCCGTGACAGCTCGTCGGCTGCCAGGTTCCGGTCTCCTGGAATGTATACTGCACGAAGAGACCTCAGGTGCTTCTGACTCCATAACAAGAGGTGGCGGGCGAGCTGCGACAACCGGCGTGAGCGTAGACCCCCCTGGTGGTTGATGGACGCTACTGCCGTGGTGTTGTCTGAACGGACAAGCACATGTTGACCCCTGAGCAACGCTTGAAAGCGGTGCAGGGCCAGACGTACTGCCAGCAGCTCGAGGCAATTGATGTGCATGAGGCGCTGGGGTCCTGTCCAGGAACCCGCGGCTGCATGCCCATTGCAGATGGCACCCCAACCCGTGGTAGATGCATCCGTGGAGACAACGAGATGCCTGGAAACCTGCTGAATAGGGATGCCGGTCCGTAAAAAGCTGAGGTTCGACCACGGGAAGAAGGTTCGGCGGCACGCTGGAGTCACTGGAACTCGGAGCGAGCCGCGATGCCATGCCCACCTCGGGACTCGATCGCGAAGCCACAGCTGAAGCGGTCTCATATGAAGCAAACCGAGCGGCGTTGCGGCCGCGGATGCCATATGCCCCAGGAGCCTCTGAAATAGTTTCAGTGGAGCCGCACTCTTGCCCTCGAACTGTCGAAGACAAGTCAGCAGTGAGTGTGCGCGCTCGTTCGTGAGCTGCGCGGACATGGCGACCGAGTCTATCTCCATGCCGAGAAAGGAGATCCTCTGCACGGGGCAAAGTCTGCTCTTTTCCCGGTTGACCCGAAGGCCCAGACGGGCTGGTGCCGGAGCACCAGGTCTCTGTGTTCGCAAACCTGTTCTCGAGAGTGTGCCAGTATCAGCCAGTCGTCGAGATAAATCAGGATGCGAACCCCGTGTTCGCGAAGGGGAACAAGGGCTGCCTCGTGAAGACGCGAGGTGACAGAGCTAACCCGAAAGGGAGAACCGTGTACTGATGCCTGGCCTCGAGGCAAACCGAGAACGGTCTGTGTCGAGGCAATATGGAGACATGAAGTACGCGTTCTTCAGGTCGATCGCTGCAAACCAATCCTGAGGCCGAACGCATTCGAAAATGCGTTTGACTGTGAGCATTTTGAACGGTAGTCGATGGAGAGTACGGTTCAAAAATGCGCAGATCCAGGATCGGTCGTAACCCACCGGTCTTCTGGGGACAGTGAAGTATGGGCTGTAGACCCGGACCTCACCACGGCTGGAGGGACCGTCTCGATTGCACCCTTCGCCAGCAGGGTCGCAATCTCCGCTCTCCTGACCGGGGCAATGCCACCGACCACCGTGGAGCGAACTCCCCTAAAGCGGGGAGTACCCTCGCGAACTGAGTCGCGTAGCCGAATCTGATCGTTCTGATGACGCAGCGGGACAGGTCGGGGAACTCTAGCCGGGCTCCCAGGAACTGAACCAGCGGAGTCATGCGAACCACAGACGTCCCCCCGGAGGGGCAGCGGTACAGGGAGACCGGCATGCGCACAGGAGTTACCCTGTGCGGATGCACAGTTGAGCCCCGTTCCCCGACAGAAGAGACCAGGGAAGGACCAGCGTTCCATGGGGGTCTGTTCTGTCGGGGGTCTGGCGATAGAGGGGGAGGGGAGTAGTGTAGTCGGGGGACGGCACATGCTCCCATCCGCACCCTCAGAGACAGAGAGGAATGAACGGGGCGACGCACTGGACGTCGTGCGCGCTCATTCCAGTCTGTGTGCTCAATGATAGTGTCAGCTTTCCCTCAACCAGCTCAAGGAGCTAGCTGGTGTAAAGAATCTCGGCTTAAGGTTTATAGCTCAATTTGAATTCAGGGGAAGAATATTCCAAAATCAATGATCTGGATCAGCAACTTATAGAATATTCGTTAAACCGAGTTTCTCACATAAATTAAATCACCCAACGAGGGGTGTGTCACAACACACGTCTGCTTCAGGTATATATGACGAAATTAAACACAACGAATTATGATTAATTTGGAACATATATTTCCCACAGATCGGGGCTGTTCTTTAAAACAACAAGGATTACAGTTTTCTCAGTCAGCGCGCCAGCGTGCGGATCTGTAAAACTATTAATCACTTGATCTGTTTAGCTTAATATTCTGACAATGTTTTGTGCACTCAACAAAATCAGATTGTAGCGTTAGGATCTAATATTAAAGAGGCTTTGTTATGTGATTAATACAAACAATGGCAAAGAATGTATAAATGAGTTTAATAAAAGCACACGACTAAGTTACACTACAAAAATCACACGATATATACACAAAATGAAAGTGAAACTAAAAAGGAAACAAGGGAAAATGGGAATACAAAGAGAAGTACAGTTACTAGCACAGCTTTAAACCTTCAGAGACAACCACAGGATTATATCTTGAGTTTCAAATTTGATGGAACAAATTGCTTTTCAGACCTTTGTATGCTGGAAGCGTGCGGTTGTCCGTGAGGCTGGAGACAGCTTCCTTTGTTCTCCCCACGTGGGTGTGCGTCGCGGGAGTTCAAAACGAGTTCGTGCTGGATGGTGTCTTCTCGTTGGAGAGGGCACATGTACGAACTTTAACTGGCTATTCGCAAAAGTAAACGAAGTAAAAATAACGAAAACTGATAACTTTAAAAAGCTTCAGAAGACGCCGAGAGTGTCCAAGGGATAAGAGATACGAGACACAAGAGAATAAGAGACATAAGAGAGCGATGATTCTATGGCGAGAGTTTTTCAAGGGTGTTTCGGGACCCCTCCTAACCCTCGGATGGCCAATGAGCGTCACACAACTGAAGGAGCGCGCCCACTTGATTAACATATCAGGTTGTTAATCTTGGTTCTTAAGACAAAGGAAAAGTTCTGCTAACTTTGAAAACAAACTTATACATGATGGTATACATTTCACAATATTGATATACAGTTTAAAAGACAGATCATGCTATGAGGATTACAAAGACATCAAACACATTGAACTATTTTGACAGCATTATTGAATTACATGTTTAAAGCATTGTATTACAGTTATCTAAACTTCTTTGACACGCGTGAGTCCATTCGAAGTTGAAATAGTGAATTACAGTTCTTTTACATGTATTTCGGCATACTAGATAATTTTGGTAACTCTTTTACAAGCTTTCAGAGATGTCCGTGTTTGTGTGCGTGCAGGAATGTTCAGCGTGCGGACGCGTTAATGTGTGTGTGTGTGTGTGTGTGTGTTGCACGTAGGTGTGGGTCAGCGGCCACACGTATATTGCGCTAGAACAAACAAAGTCTGGCTTGTATCCAGAGTTCCCTCGCTTTTGGAGGTGTCAAAGGATCAAAAGAGGAGAGAGAGTTAATCTGATCGCGATCAGATTAACTGGCGTTACGGGCGGGGGATGTTGCCCCGTGATGTCTCCGTGTTCGTCCTAAATCACACTTAGTCAGGTAACCCCAGACACTCGGGCGCCTGACTGCAGTAAAAGTCAAAGTTGAATTAAAACACATATGCGTAGGAATGTGTTAAAAGGGTCTCTGCCAACCACGCTCTGAGTAATTGCATGCAAACTGGTTAATGATGTCCGACCAGAATCTCTACACTGGAACAAAAAAGATTCTCCACCGGCCCTCCACCGGGGGAAGGAGGGGCCCTGCTACCGCCTCCTGAGAAAAACCATGACACTATTACTGAGCGGCCCACCTCAGGAACATCGCTTCGCCTGGCGTTAGGGGGGCACACGGCCTGAGGGGGCTGAGACGCTTACCTGTGGCCTCCTCCGCGATGCAAACCGGCTGAAGGCTGCTGCTGGGGCCGCGTGGGAGGGAAGGGAGCCGCAGGGGGGCGTCCTCGGCGGCGAGCGGGCGAAGGCGTCTGAGCCGACGGCTGGGTGGAGGCAGCAGCTGGCCGTCGGGGCAGAGAGTAAACCCGCCTTCGTCTGCTCCTAGGCGGTCGAGAAGTGCTGGGCAAAGTCCTGGACCGCACCGCCGAAACATTTAGATGATACTCCTGGACCACATCGGTGGGCATCACCTGACCAAGGGAGCGAGCGACCGCTTCCGTGACCCATTTAAGAGCAAGGTAGGTGGCAGGCTCGCAGCTCGCTTGGTCCGTCCTCTCCTCGTGCACATTCCTGAGCAGCTAGCAGGTGCTCATCATATGCAGGGCGGAGGCTGCCTGTCCCGCCGCTCTACAGAATCGCGCCGCCATAGACGACGAGAAACCATAGGCTTTGGAGGGGCATCTGAGAGCACCGCGGGTGGACGCGCCCTGCGGACGCAGCTGCATCGCAACAGAGCGTTCCACCGGGGGAGCCCCAGCGTACCCACAGACAGCCGCATCGCCGAGGGGAGGAAGGGCGGGGAACTGAAGCACGCTCTTTTTTTTTAATATTATTTTTATTTATTTATATATATATATATATATATATTTTTTTAAGTGCGTGTCAGTTCCACATGCAACTCGGGGAAAAAAGGAAATTGGGTTTGGCCGTGGCCGTAAGGCGGCAGCGTTACCCAAAAACCAATTATCCAGCCGCGAGAGATCGGGATAGGGCGGAGTTCCACCCCCACCCGATGCTCACGGAGGCCCGAGATAGCACGGCCATCATCGCGGGATCAGACACGGCGACGCTGACGCTCCCGAGGGAGGCAACGCGGCCGCATCCTCACTTCCCGAGGAGTCAAGCCCGCCTTGTGATGCTGCGATCGTCATCGCATCATTCTCTGGAGCGCCGAACGAAACAGACGGTACCTCAGAGAGGCAGACGTCTGAAGCAATACAGCGCTCACTGGCTCTAACACTGGAGCGGTGGGTGTGACCCGAGGAACTAGCGTCGGGGGGAGTGTCACACATTCACCGTCATATCACCCTATCAGCGAGTTGAAGAGCTTCTATTTTAAGAAGCAGAACGAGTAACGGACACGGGGACTCTCACTATCAGATCATTGAGTCTCGATCACAGTGTAGAGATGCTCATGTTCCCATTCAGAAGGAACATGAGACATCCGCGAACGCTGCTACTGCATGCTGAAGCCCAGGCACACACAGAGCAGCGATCGCGACCATCAGAAAATGACATGAAACGAACGCACCCAGAAGAACACGGGCGAGTCGTCTTTAAAAAGACGTGCCGCGTGCAGCTCTTTCACTTAGAGAGGAGGAAATTCACTCTTTCAGCGCTGAGGCGACCAGGGAGAAGCGCAAAGTCTGGCAGACCACTGCTCAGATCGCAGGCAATGCAGAGTCTCGCTGGGTACCGCCGTCACACCAACACTGAAGAGGACTCTCGTCTCGAAGAGTCTTGAAACAGTGAGAATGGCTTTCAGGAGTGAAGAGTTCTCTTGGCTCCGAAGCGAAAACATACTGCGGTTGCGTTCACTTCCTCCTTTTATACTCACGGAGTAGGGCGGAGTACGCTATGCAAATTTCCGCAGCCCCAAGGCATTGCATGCCATTGGCTCGTTTTTAAATACTCGAAGAGGATTGGCTTTCTATGCGAAACCCCCAATCTCCGTCACTTCTGACGTAACTCGAAGTGACTACGAAAGGGAACCCCTGTTAGCATTTTCATCATGTGCTTTCAAACACCATGTCACAAGAATTAAATATAACATACACAGGATATTATGCACGTTATTCACATTTCTTAGACCTAGACCGCAACTTGTCGTTCGAAAATCATATTTCATATGTTACAAGAACAGCCTTTTTCCACCTTAGAAACATTGCTAAGCTACGTAACATGCTATCTATTTCTGATGCAGAAAAATTAGTTCACGCATTCATGACCTCGAGACTAGATTACTGTAATGCTTTATTAGCCGGTTGTCCTGCATCCTCAATAAACAAGCTACAGTTAGTACAAAATGCAGCTGCTAGAGTTCTTACTAGGTCAAGAAAATATGATCATATAACACCGATTTTATTATCTCTACACTGGTTACCTATTAAGTTCCGCATCAACTACAAAATACTACTACTGACCTATAAAGCCCTAAATGGTTTAGCACCTATGTACTTAACGGACCTTCTTTCGCCCTACAATCCACCGCGTTCCTTAAGATCACTAAATTCAAGGCTTCTGGTCATTCCTAGGATATCGAAGTCCAGTAAAGGAGGGAGGGCGTTCTCGCATTTAGCTCCAAAACTCTGGAATGGCCTTCCCGATACGGTCCGAGCCTCTGACTCGCTGACACAGTTTAAAACTAGATTAAAGACGCATCTCTTTAGTCAAGCATTCACATAATGCTTACCTTCTAGTCCTCTGTTACGCCATACGGAACCGTTTGCCACTGAAACTGCTTAACGCACCAGTGGGGCTCGACAGCCTCTTAGACAAACGGGTCGGCGCGTATGGTTGGGTTGCGGTTGGGTTGCGGAGAGTTCGGGTTACGGAGAGTTTGTGAGTTATAACGGAAATTATTATGAACATCAGCTATGCTAATTATTTCCCATCTGCCTTTCTGCTGTTATCTCGGGACGCTTGTCCCGAGAAAAATGGCGTTCGTCAGGTCCAGTTTTGTGTCCAGCCTCTCACGGGGATTTCGGATGCCCCAACGCCTGTGATGAGACGACTCAACGCCTGTGATGAGACGACTCAACGCCTGCGATATGTTATGGCGCCGTTTGATTCATAAACAATATTTATATTTAATATTTATATTTAAACAATATGAATGTAAGCCAGAGGAGAACTGGCCCCCGACTGAGCCTGGGTTCTCCCAAGGTTTTTTCTCCATCCAATCTGATGGAGTTTGGTTCCTTGCCACTGTCGCCTTGCTTTTGGCTTGCTTTGAGCTTGCTCAGTTGGGGTTATTTAGTGTTTAGCAATGTTGTTGATCTGTGTTGTGCTACTTACATGTTATCACTGTGAAGCTGCTTTGATACAATCTGTATTGTGAAAAGCGCTATATAAATAAATGTGACTTGACTTGACTTGACTTATGCACTTTACATTGAAAATTGACTTACCGAACTCTTTTATAGAGATTTCAAAATGCAGTCTCGTGCAATCAAACATCTTCGATCATCTCGAACTATTCGCAAAATACACATACACAAGATGAAACAAACACATCCTATGCAGTGGCGGTTCTAGACCATTTCAACTGGGGGGGCCAAGCTGGGGCCAGTTGTACTGTTAGAGGGGCCACTTACATTTAGACCTTATCATTTTCTGCACTGCACTGAAGGCATAAACAAGCAAAATACCATGTTTATAATTATCCAACAATTTGCATTTCCATTATATTTTTTTACATTTGAATATATATATATATATATATATATATATATATATATATATATATATATATATATATTCAGCATCAGTCACATTAACTCTAATCTACGATTTTTGTGATTTTTTTTTTTTTTTTTTGCAAAAAGATCAGCAAATTATCCTCTAAACTGGCCTTTTTAGGGGGCTTTCCTCTCAGGGTGAATGAGCTTTTTCATAATTGTTTTTTTCCTGACATCTTTGAAAGACAGAAGCAATAATTAATGCATCCTTTGCCAGGATATAATTATAAAATATGACATGATTTTAAAAGTGACCTATAAAATCGACTATGCAATACACTTTAATTTATCTAGTGCTAATAAAATTATTAAGCCTATTTGGAGAGAGAGATGTTTATAATATGACAATATCATATGTCAGTCATCGTGTAATAAGGAAAATATGACTAGGCCTAGACTACTTGTTCTGAGCAGGTGTTGTCAGGCTGTAAAACTGTTGTCTAAGGGGCCGTTTACACCTGGCCACTTCATGCGTTTTCTGTGATCGGATAGCTATCCGATCGTGAAAAGACCAGGTGTAAATGCCCCAAACGCATTCGAGATGGATTTGAATCCGATCGCTCAAACCACTTCAGGAGATTGTCTGGGCATTCCCGCATTCCAGCCGAAACTGGACAAGTGTAAATGCATCTGGTTCTTGAAACCACATATGTAAATGTTACTACTCCCAAAAATGCTAAAAAATAAACGCATGAGAGTGTATTACAGGCTATATGTCATGTCATTTTAGTCAGATGACGACGCGCTCACGCGCATCACCTCAGATGAGCAGCTGAACGCCTATCAAACAAGCCAACGCGCCGCATTCTATCGCAAATCAAAGTGAAAGTAAGTCGCAGACGATTAACACTACAATCTTCATTAAAAGTAAAGAAACGGAATGATCTTCCCAGTTCTGTTGCCGCTCTCTCTTATCACCGTTTTTGCTGATTTTGAAATTAGCCGATGATCAATAAAATCCAGCTCATATTGCTTTCGGTGACGTGCACTTCATTAAATCCGCATATAGCGCGGGAATTGAAGATCGGATTTATATCCGTTTTGCAAAAACACATTTATGTGACCAGGTGTAAATGGAATCGTGTTGATAAATCAGCTGTCCGATCTGAGAAAACGCATGAAGTGGCCAGGTGTAAACAGTCCCAAAGTTACAGACTGATACTAATTAACTGGGAAACGCTCTCTATCAGTCAAGTTGCCATTGTTTTTGTCAAACAAGTTGCGAATTTGTTGTAACATTAAAACAGGAGATCATGACTTACTCCATGCTATAGCTAAGTGATGTTCGGAGCTCCAGTGATTAGTTTCATCTGTGGGACGGGTGAAGAAACTTTCGGAAGATGTTGTAACAGAATAATATGAACAATTCAAGGTTATGCTTTTTTTTTTCATTGGTTGTTGCGTTAAAATTTACCCAGATACAATAGTGTCCTTTTCTGATCGGCTATTTAGTAGCACTTCTCTTTTTTTGATTGGCTGATACGTTGCAGGGTCGACTGCTGAACTCCAGGCGAGACGCGCTTGATTCTCACGTGAGAGCGGCACGGCAAGAGAAATTGTATATATTAAATATATTATTAGTTTTTCCACATGAGAAATACAATGTGTGACGGGAGTGTGTGACAAAAGACTGAAACGAGTGTGTTGTAATGAATCTTGGCCATGCGAATTACATCAACACATACACGCACACACAAACCTTTCACTTCCCCCACAGATCGGAATGTGTGGAATGTTTTTGAACAAAGAGAAGGACTTTTGGTGTTTAAAAACATTCAACAAAATGTTTTCAATGGTTTTTATGTATATGTGTCTTCCCCATGTCACAGTGAAATAACTTTGTTTGGTCACAGTTTCAATAGGAATTAAAAATACCTTCGTCATGCATTTGAAACATAAGTGTATATTCCTTTGATATAACATAATGTTCCTTGATATCTCTAGAATGCTTATTGAATGAAACACTCGAATATGCATAGAGATGTAAAGTAAAGTGTATTTTTAATTCGTTGTACTGCCAATGAAGATCAAATTGCTATTGCAAAACCCTCATTTAACACACCCCCTTCCACGAGAAGCGCGCGCTGAGGAACAAAAGAAAGCTTCCCGCGTGCAACATCCACTCTCCGATTGGCTCAAGCCAACAGGAAGGGGATGGATTTCTCCAAGGTGATAAATGTGAGAACGCAGGTCCGCCCTGTCGCTCTTCTGAACTTTCCAGCGCTCAACATGTAAACCTCACGGGACTCTGATCCAACGATGGATCTTTCCTTTTGTTCGTCTAAAAGTTTCATCTTTTCCTCAAGTGGACTACCAAGTTCGTCTTCCAGGAAAGGAAGTGGACTTTGCCGAACTATCTCCTCGGGTAACGTCACCTCAAAAACTCTCAGCCTTTCAAACACTGGCGCTAAATGCCGACGAACGCCACGTGACTCCCCACGGAACAAAGCAGCCATGAACGAGCCGGGACGGGCCGCGCAAACGTGCCGCGGCCGCGCTTCACGTGAGGCACGCGCGCAGGACAGGCGCGCCCCCAGCCGACACGTGGCCCGAACGGGCCGAGCAACGAGCCCACGACTCACACAGACCCAATGTGCCTTGCAAGTATACCTTCTTTTAGAGCTTCTAAGAAGCATTAAGAAAATGTTTTTGGTGGTGTCCAGAAAGGTTAACTGACTGTTTTGATGAACGTAACTCTCTCTCTCACAACTCACTCTCTCTCTCTCTCTCTCTCTCTCTCCAACTCACTTAACTCGCGCGTATCCATTGTACTCTAAACACTCTGCGTCGTCTTAGTTTGTGTTTTAATGTTTGTAAATACATGTATCATTGTAACGTAGTGAATGCTTAAGTAGTAACTTTATTAAATACAAAATATGCTTACCTTGACTGATTGTCTTGCTCATGATACGGGTCAATGAAATGTCAATTTGAAGCTACACGCTTTACAGAACTATAAATACCTAAGAGGGTATTTGGTTATATAGCAGGGAAGGCAGATTCTAGTGGCCACAGAATTCGTTTTCACAAGCTATATAACTTAATTGAGCTAATTGATTTTACCTGTCTTGTAAAACGTGGTCCTTGCAATCAATAACAATTAATTTGTGGTTAATTGCGGGGATGCACATGTATGCATATGGGTAAAATTAATAAATTAACATGTAAGACCGGTCTGATCCAAATCTGTATGAATAATTATTAATTATCAATTATTAATTATGATATGCAAATTCCCCCCCCCTGATCAGAACCGACCTTGTGTCTTTACAGACTGGTGGAGAATGCGGGCATTTCAAACTTGTTTATGAGCAATCAATTTCAAGCTAATGTGTATATTGTTATTTAATATTGTTTATGTAATATTTAATATTACACGCGCATCGGAGTGAACGCTTTGCGAACTCACGATATGACTGATCTGGGCACGAAAGCCGCCTCAGTCAAGCACATTTAACAAGCTGCTAAATGTTCAAACATTTTAGTCACTGTTAATTGTTAAAAATAAACTGCAGTTTCCATAGTATTAAATTTGTTCTGGCACAGATGGAAGAGAAACCTCTGTGCATAAACGACACTTTTAATAATTTTAACTCCACTGTCCGGACGAAATTCTCCGAATAGTGTCGAAGACAAGATACGGTAAAACGATGCTCTTTTACTGTTCTTAAAAGGCCTTATTATAATCGTTAGAGTAACGATAAGCTCCTGGTTGAAAAAAACATTGACTTAGCTACTCAATGTATAAAACCGTCAAGCATATTATCATAAGTGCTATTTGATATATGCCTGTTGGAGCAGGAAACAGACGAGTAATTCCTGTTTTCCTTTGCACAATGCAGCGAAGAAAACCTGCGAACGTGTTTTAAACAAATATAGCACCAAAAAATCCAAAACTGAAAACATTCCAATCATTAATACTAGTTTTGATAAATGTTATTTGGAGTTTTGAAACAGACGAGTAATTCCTGTTTTCTTTTGCACAACGCAGCGAAAAAAAAAAATCCTGCCAAACGTGCTTGTAAAATATAGTACCGGAAAGAAATCCGTCGAGATTTAAAATTCCGTAATATTTATGATTATACAGCAGGGAGGGTGGTAACGCTCCACTCCCTCTGAATAAATCACCGGGTCAGGGGGCTGGTTGTAATACTACTGCCAGACACTAGGGTGCGCCCTTGAGTGCTTTGCAGTATCAAATTTCCACCGGTGTCCTGACTTTACCCCGTGTGAGCGCAGTGGCGCCATCGTGTGGACACTAACAGCTAGGTCATCTCTTCCTCAAAATTCTCTGTTAGAAAATTCCTATTTTCTTACTGAAATTTTGAACTAGTTTCTCTAACTTTCAATGCATGTGCAATTTACAGCCTCGTTGTAATAACATGATTTTCTTTACCTTGCCTGTGTGCACTTGTTTTGAATTTGGTTCAAATGACATTTGAATTTAAAATTCAGAATTAAGTCTTAGCAGCTTCTGATGACCACTTAGAGGAAAGCGCCCCCTTGTGGCCGTCCCTTTGCTAAGTCATCAGCTAACCTCACTCTGTTCGCATGGCTCTCTCACTGTTGGTCGTATTCTGGTTATCACTGATCCCTCACCGTAATCGTGATTATCATCAAATATGACACCAACCTTTAATTTCCCACACTTATTCAAATTTGGTTTGAAACAGACAAATTTCGAGGTTAATTTGAATTAATTCTCTCATTTCCCATTGGGAATTGTTTATGGCTTTATTTCTATATTTCCTCCTCAAATTATTTTTAATAATTTTGATCTGGTCTCGGTACAACTGTATCCTTACTAATCTAATGGTTACTTAACCCCTATGCATTTGCTCAATTTGAATTGTGTTTAAATCAGTTTGAATGCAATTTAAATCAAGCTCTCTTTCAGCCCGGTGAAACACTAGCAGGAAGTGGACCAAAACCCTTAGTGGCCAAAACCCGCCACTACAGCTCGCTTCCTCCTGTGTTCTTCATTGCTGCACTCTATTCCTTTCCTGAATGGAGGCTAGGTTATTCTGATAAGTAACATTGTCATAATTTCCTTTTTGTTTATACCATAATTTTAGTAAAGCTGTTGCCTTTGATTTTTCTAAAAAAAAAAAACCACTCAATTTGATTTAGATAAAGGAGCTTTAATTCACATTGAAGTACACTTGTTCTTCATCCTGTTTTGTGTTTGCAAGTAGAAATCTCTCTCGTGCTGTGATGATTTGACAGTCATCTCTGCCTGGGGTCCAGCGAGCTGGTTCGTCTGATCTGCGTCACCATCACTGACTGAGCGCGAGTCTCGGACTTTTCTGTATCTTCTGTTGGTGCGGCCCGCAACACGATATCACCAATCTGGCACCGCCGGTTGTGTTCAAGGTCAAGTTGCTTGAGAGGGCGCACCTCTGTACAGATGCACCGAAAGGCCCGGGACACTGCTGTCATGTGTGGGGCGACAGAAGGACCAACCACGATGCTGACTCCGGCCAGAATGACCTCATTTCACCCCAGGCAAACTAGAAAAGGTATTAAAACCCATCCACTCACTATTTGCCACAGAATCTAGAGATTCCCCTGGTAATTTGAAGTGATTGGCTTCCTCCTCTCCGAGCCACAAACCGGCTCCAAACAGGCTTAGGCCTTCTCTTCTTCCCCTTTCTAACACTGCTGGTGTACTACTACTAATGCCATTTCAGTACAGACCTCCCCATCTCTGATGGTTGCATGTTACTTCAAACTTTGCTAGATTGCCATTGCTCTGTTCTGTTGTGCTCTGTTCCTTTCAGTTCACCTAGAGACAGAACCTCTCTGACACACCAAGGAAAGCTGAAGAATAGTTTGACAACCAAGTCGTTAGCACCAACAGGTGACCCCTAAGCTAGCGCCCTGTCAAAAACCTTCATTCAGACCCATGATGACCTACCCAAATTGTCCCACCAAACGGTTTAACTGTCTGCATCAGTTAACCAAAATTCTCATACACGGCTTAGCCTGTATTATAGCTCGTTAAAAGTAGTCGAACTGGCATTGGTCTGTCTGTGTGTGTTGTGTTCCTCTCGTCCACAGTGAAGCCAGTATGTTCCAGTCCTACAGTCCCACAACCCGCTGGGACGACCTGGGACAACCTGGAGACATGGCTGAGATTCATGACATCTCCATCCCTGCCCAAAGCCACCAGCGACTCAGAGCCCCGAGCCAAGAGCAGCTGACAAAGACTGGGCCAGACACGTCACAACCTCGCTCACCAGCTCAACGCACACGCACGCCTCCGCGAAAGGAGCCGCATCGCCCTGGAGCACAAGGTTGTAACGCCGAGGATGACAACGACCCCGAGCTACCGAAGGAAGTGGAAAGACTTCAAACTGCCCTGTCTAATTTTCTACACAGACTGAAGAAGAATAGCCAGAGAAAAGAACTAAAAAGAATTCAACGAGAAACTCCGACAAAGTGAAGTCTCTTGCAAAGAGCAGAGACTGAACTGAAAGAGACTCAAAAGCCACAGCCTGCGCAAGAGGCCCGTGCGACCACCCACAAGCTCGTTCAGCAGAGACAAGATCTCGAACACGAACTTGACCCACAGAGTTGCAACACTCTGATAGACTGCAGCACGACTGGAAAGGGGAGGACACACACCACAAGCTTCCCCCGACCAGTCTGCACATTTCAGCCAATGCACAAGAGCTGAAAAAGGGGGGTGGAAAAGCCCGCCTTCCACAACATCTCTGACAATCTACAAGACATTGACTTTTCACCTGCTGTCTCCAACCGGTGCACACCCGACACCGACACCCAGCAGGACAGACCCAGGAGGGCCTGTGCTACCACCACCGGCTCCGAACGAGTTTTCTGTGGAACTTACAACGAACCTGTAACTGAGGAGGACGCCAGTTTCAAGAAACTTTCCCTCCAAAAACCCGTCAGTCACCATAGTTCTCTCGGCCCCACACCATGCCCACTCAACGAGGCGTGAAGGCCCCCAGTAAAAATTCCTCAAACCCCAAATTATTCTGAACTGCAGAACCAGAAGACACACAGCACGAACACCGTGCAAGACTCTGCGTTTGTAGAAGAAGAATTTTACTAAGTTAGAGGAATCTTAGATAGACATGTAAGCCTCAACGGCCGACGGACTATGCACGACTCTTTTGAAACAGACAGTTTCTAGATGCTGTTTAAATCAGCACCGTTAAACATTAGGTTTTGTGACAGTGAAGAGTTACAGAAAACACCAACTCCAAACAGGGCCTACAGTACGTTACCCTGACGACAGAGTGTAGTAAAACCACCCGAGTTTAAACTATTGTTAACCTACAGGCGTGCACTCGATCATCGCGATCCCACTAGAACGCAACGTGCAACACGCATTTTGATCGCTGACTTGTCTAAATGCAGATAAAACAAATAGCTGAACTTGACATCTCTACTTTAATAAAAAAGGAAAAACAGCCTTAGAGTCCCAACTGATATCAAGAACTTCAGCATTAAAGCGTAAGTCGGTGTAACAAAGGTATCACCTCAGCAGCTTGTAATCTGTACCGATATCTATTCTGTTTTGGTTAAAAAGAAATCCAAATCGCGGTATGACTAAACCTGTTCCTGACGAAGGAAACCCAGGACAGAGTTATATGTAGGTAGACCTGGGAGACGCTCCCCCTTTCTACAAAGTAAAGGCCTTAATTTTACTGTTAGATTGATGTAATTCACCTAAATTTTAGCTGCATCGACAAGCAGAAAGCCACTAAACGATCAAAACAAGTTACTCGCGGAAGAGCTAACACTCATGCATGAGAGAGACGTACCTATATATGCTTAGACGAGCTTTGACTCAGCAGCAAACCTATTTCCTTACTCTGTAAACAAATAGAACAAGACAAGCTTTGACTTGCAGCAAATCTATTTCCTTACTCTGTAAACAAATAGAAGACGTGTAAAGTAAAGAACAGAGTTCCATGAGAAAATCAGCAAATGCCAAAACACATTTGCGTTTTACTGAATGCAACCAAAGTTCTTGAAAATCATAAAGTATAGGCGCCTCCTTTTAACCCCTTAAAACGTGCATGATTCATGTAAAATATACAGACATTCTTCAGGTACTGTTGAATTGCTCTGACACGCTCTGGTTCCCATGACAACAACTTGTCACAGGAAGTGTTACCTTGTAATGTCACTTTTGTAAACAAACCAGCCTGGGTGGCTAAGCTAACCTAGCCTAGCGACACTCTCTGGTTCCCATGACAACAACTTGTCACAGGAAGTGTTACCTTGTAATGTCACTTTTGTAAACAAACCAGCTTGGGTGGCTAGCCTAGCATCAAGCTAACTTAGGCTAAGCTAAACTAACCCAGCACTAAGCTAACTTAGGTTAAGCTAACCTAGCTTAGCATCAAGCTAACTTAGGCTAAGCTGAATAACCTCCACAGTTAACAGTTAGCATCATTTACGTGAACCCTTACCCACCGCTCGTGTTCCACAGTGCAAAGTGTTCTAGAATACTTTCTCAACACCAGTTAGGGTTTTAAATTACTCACTTTCCATGTTTACCATTCTTATTAGCTAAAGTTTACCTTCACAGGGTTAGGAATACTCCTTGCTAACCGTTAAGGGCGAACTTCGCAGATGCCTTGTTAATTAAACTTAAGTTTAACTACATGAAAACTGCGTGACTAACTACAGAATAACGCGTGTAACCGTAGGAATTTTCATCGGCATGTTGACTAAAGCTTTGGAGGGACACACAATGTGGTTTTGAACACCCAACCGCTACAACCCACTATAGTGTTGATCAAAGCAAATCCAAAGTTTAGTCACTAATGCCACTGAACACTCTTGACCTCAGATCATTCCCGTGTTTTGATCACTTTATTTCCTTTTGCTTTAACCCCCTGAGCCCGACGGCGTCGTCGACGATGCCACACGTCACCTCCGATAAATGTTTACATAACTCGATGACAGATTTATCGATTTTCTTACCGTTTTTTCCAGCAGAAAGCTAACGAGCTAGCCATCACGGGGGTGTCTTTCGGGTCTTTCTAGCCTTTACAGAAGGTTTTCTATCCAGCCTGGAACTTGTGCTTGCTTTCAGAGGTTTTCAGCAATAAATCCAAACGCTTTATGTCAAACTTTGATAATCTTGAAGCCCATAATTCATAAATATTCGGTCATTTTTGCCGCTAGCTCGATGCTAGCGGACATCCTGGATATCACGTGATGTTTTCACGTGATGGTTTTTGACCAATTACAGGCTGATCCGTTGTAAACATTGGTGTGCGTCATTACGCATGAACCAAGCGCTGATATAGTGTAGAGAGATAGAGAGACTCACGGAGACGCGCGATTCACAGAGAAACACAGCGAAATGGACGTAAATAAAGCGCTGGTCTATTTTGGTGCATTGCAGGATGAAGGATTTTCAGGAGAACAGAGCTTTTTGACAGATGAGGAACTAGATTACCAGGATAGACCCAGCTGAAGTGCCATTTATTTATTTACTGTAAAAAAGTATTATAGTAGTATAAATGTATTATAAAAGAATAAAAAGAACATAATAAATAAAAGAATAAATAAAATAGAAATGCAAAACCTGTGATGTGGCCCTCTGTGTGATTGCTGATAGGAACTGTTTTGAGGCTTGGCACCAGTGAATTTCATGAGGCCCCAAACGCCTGGACTTCTTTTGGAAAAATGTCAATAGTTTTTGTTCTGTACAAGTTATAATGTTTATTCCTGTGCTCCAGAACTCCAAAGACATGAACAAACTATTTTCCAGAGGAAAATTGCTTAGCTTTTATTTATTTGTGTGTGATTTCAATAAATAATTGAGTGATTCCATTTCCGATTTATTTTTTCATTTGTCTTTATGGTCCCATAACTTATTTTACATTCAGGTGACATCAATGTAACACAAATATGCTGAAAGTTCAATTTGTCCTGAAAAAAAAGAGGTGTGTCAATTGTCTGTGCACCAAAGGGTTGATATTTTACAAGCTTTTTTAGTAAATGACACCAGACGGAAAATTTATTGTAAAAATACCCTTAGGTCTCAGAGGGTTAATTTTAATTTTATTTTGCCTCATTGATTATTTCATTCCTTCGACCTTGATGATAATAGCAAGCAGCTATTCCCTTAGGTCATCTATATGATTTAATTTCATTTCCTCTCTTGTCCAAGTGTGGTTCTATTCCCAATAGGGCCCAGAAAGGAAACAGAGACCCCCTTATTTGTTATTTTGGCTTAGTTTCAACCAATGCACTCGTTCGTGACCCTGCAACGCAAGTAATTTCAACAATTTACTAGGGCACTACTAGAGTCCTGAGGGTCGATAATAAGCAGAATTTAAATAAGAAAGCGGTCCTTTTCCTATTATTGTTCACTTCGTCGAGCCATAGTGGACCACCAGCTAAGTCCAGAGAAATAATTTAGTCATAAGGACCACCTTATGTTATTTATTTTATCTCGGATATGTCCTTTCCAGGAAATACGCTCGGAACCACACAAGACTTAGCCCTAACATGCACAGCTAAGATAAAGACACGAGACACTTAGCTTTATGCTAAACACTTAACTAACTTATTAAGCAGTAGTTCTGAACTTTTAGGGCCATGCATTAGTCACTCACAACAAGTGCGCCAGAATGCCACAGAGCCCCTGCTTAAACCGACCTCAACCTGCCAAGGAACCACTGCCCCAAACCACGGCATGGCTCCAAAAAGGATGCAACAAAGCTAACCAGAAAGGTCCCAAGATTCACTCAGGACCCTGCATCTACCCACGACATGCAGACAAGACTTTCACTTGCAAACTGTCTAACCAACATGACTGCATGAAACAGATTCTGCTTGATATGGATTACGTCCAGTCGCGAGGTGCACAGCTTCCTAGATCGTCAAACAGAGACTGTCAAAATGGACCACCAGCTGTTGCAATAAGCTTTGACCGCTTAACTCCCTGATCCAGAATCAGACCAAGGGTTATCACCGCCGGGGACATCAAGTAAGACCGACTTGAAACTCCACCGACTTCGGGCAAGCCTACTTCGAGAAGCAAACCATCAGGTATGAAAAGGATACCAGTTTCAGAACTTTGTTCCCTTAAAACCTGCATCCCACAGTGAGTTAGTCGATAAGCACCCTGACCTGTGCTTGTAGCCTGTCTACCTCAGCTACGAGACTGGGCCCGCAAAGCTCACATTAAGCAAAGACTTTGTCCGAAAAGACTGGGTAAAAACCCTCAGACTAACCTGTCTCTGAGCACGACTCAGAGCTGCCCCTAGAAGGCACCCCATACATCACAAACACCTTCACTGAGAGTTAAACCGTTCCAGGCCAGCAGAGGGCAACACAACAGTCATGGTGCTCATCTAACGCCCCAGAGCAAGAGCTCTGAAACATTTCTGGAAGCCAGCCGGCGACCCAGAATGGACCGCCCAGCACCAAGAGACTCAAGCCCAACCAGCCCAGAGCGGTACCCTCTCAACACGCCACTGGTAAGCACAAGTCTGAGCACACATCAGATAACAACAGTGCAGCCACGCCACAGACGGCAGAAATCCTGAAGGTGCTGAAAGCGTTTCTGCACGAGACATCACAAGGAGACAAGTCAGACATCCTATGTCTCAGCGCAAGACCCAAGACCCAGAACACTGCTCGTCAGCATCAGACCACAGAGCTCACTGTCGCATCACAAAGCGACAACACCAAGCAGCCGCTACAACTGACAGCTGCACAACCTGAGCATGACAGTCCGGTGTCCCACAAAACACCGGCCCTAACCGCTCATCGATCACAACACCAGCCCAGATGCCTAAACTTCTGGGAACCCTAAACAAAAGGGGGTGGCCCAAAAGACTCTACATAACCACCACCAGAGACAATCATTTGAGCCTTGAAGGCCTGTCAGACACTAGCTCAAACATCACGCTAATGTCAGCCCAACTCTTCGAAAGACTCACTGCTAAAGCTAAGAGTCAAGAACGCACTCTCAAAGCCCAAACATGTGAGCTGAATGAAAACCCTACAGCCAAAACAACTTCTGGCTCAAAACAGGTAGCTCCCATTCATCCATTTGGTCCTATGAGCCTGATTCACCCAGGGTACCGATCAAGAACGATCACGTACCCACTTCTGATTGCCCAAGATCTGTTAGATCGCTTTGAGCCTTTAATAGACTTTAATCAACTGAATGCCTGAGCTCAAGTTCAAGAACCCCCCCCCCTCCAGTCATACAGGTCAAGAGAACCTAACTGGCAGGTCACAGAGGTCACAAGAACTCCCGCAGCCAACCATGAAGGCACAGCCTCAGCACCAAATGGAGAGGTGAACTTGCTACTCTGCACCTTTCAGCTCACTAAAGACTTTGACTAACCAAATGAACTCTGAAACTACCACCTCTTTACCCCTCCAACCTCCCAAGCCTGCCGTCGGACACATCAGGCAGCACACCAAGAACATGCTGCTCAACGGCCCTACAACTCAGTTTCATGCACCTCGTGACATCACTTCGCCACGGCTTGTGCTGCCACGGTGCAGGGTATGCCCTGTCACGCACCATGTGGGCTGCACACCGCAGCACCAGGACATCTCGGCATCCTCAAAGGCATCAGACTGTCCCAGCCGACAGCCGCTGAATTCTTTCCTCCCTTTCTCTCTCTCTCCCCTGTCTCTGTTACAGGATGCTGCTGTGGTCGTCTTCCTGTGCCTCCAGCCAACCAGAGGACAGCTACTGTCGACCGCCTCACCGCCGGGTCCGACATCAGACAGCATATGGTCGACTGCCACGCAAGCAGAGCTAAATGGACTCCCACGCCGCTGCTGTCAGTACGCAGTCAAACACCGGCCTGTCCAGCAACCAAACGAACTGAAATCCCACAGCCAAAAGGTAACTCACAACACAGAGTGCCTCCTCACAGACCATCAAGAAATTGAAAGGAACTGTGATAAATCCGCAACGCACACAGCATTCTACTGAACCAGACAAGTGAGCTCCAGCGAGACAACTGTTCACTGTCTGCCAGAATGACTTTGCTAAAATTTACCAAGCAGCCTTTGCTCCAAGACCCGAGCTACCCTGCTGCAACCGAGCGTGAGTCAAGTCCCAGCCAGGACGAAACCCACGATTTCACCCTGATTCCAGAACTGGAATTATGAACGATGATAGGAGGGGTCCAGCCAAACTGGACTTGTTCCCAGTGACCGCTGTGTCTCAACTGCACACCTGTTGCACTGCACAACTGCCTCACCGGTAGTCCAATCCTGGACTGCAGCTGATTCTGCACTGGGTACCTCTACGGTAATCAACCACACCCTGACACTTGACATCCACGCTGCACAAGAGGCAAGGAAATGCAAACCTCCACAGCCACCACGGGACCCTCAGGAAGAGGGTACCACGCTGGAGACTGCGTCAAACCTCAGCAAGCTGAGCCCCTACCTCAGCCTAGCCGCCGCCTGCCACCTGACCCTCATGATTCACCTGCCATCCGTCCATTGCGATGGTGTCGTTCGATGAAGTCACACAAGGACTTCACCTAACGAAAAAGGGGGAGATGTAATGAATCTTGGCCAGGCGAATTACATCAACACATACACGCACACACAAACCTTTCACTTCCCCCACACATCGGAATGTGTGGAATGTTTTTGAACAAAGAGAAGGACTTTTGGTGTTTAAAAACATTCAACAAAATGTTTTCAATGGTTTTTATGTATATGTGTCTTCCCCATGTCACAGTGAAATAACTTTGTTTGGTCACAGTTTAAATAGGAATTAAAAATACCTTCGTCATGCATTTGAAACATAAGTGTATATTCCTTTGATATAACATAATGTTCCTTGATATCTCTAGAATGCTTATTGAATGAAACACTCGAATATGCATAGAGATGTAAAGTAAAGTGTATTTTTAATTCGTTGTACTGCCAATGAAGATCAAATTGCTATTGCAAAACCCTCATTTAACACACCCCCTTCCACGAGAAGTGCGCGCTGAGGAACAAAAGAAAGCTTCCCGCGTGCAACATCCACTCTCCGATTGGCTCAAGCCAACAGGAAGGGAATGGATTTCTCCAAGGTGATAAATGTGAGAACGCAGGTCCGCCCTGTCGCTCTTCTGAACTTTCCAGCGCTCAACATGTAAACCTCACGGGACTCTGATCCAACGATGGATCTTTCCTTTTGTTCGTCTAAAAGTTTCATCTTTTCCTCAAGTGGACTACCAAGTTCGTCTTCCAGGAAAGGAAGTGGACTTTGCCGAACTATCTCCTCGGGTAACGTCACCTCAAAAACTCTCAGCCTTTCAAACACTGGCGCTAAATGCCGACGAACGCCACGTGACTCCCCACAGAACAAAGCAGCCATGAACGAGCCGGAACGGGCCAAGCAACGAGCCCACGACTCACACAGACCCAATGTGCCTTGCAAGTATACCTTCTTTTAGAGCTTCTAAGAAGCATTAAGAAAATGTTTTTGGTGGTGTCCAGAAAGGTTAACTGACTGTTTTGATGAACGTAACTCTCTCTCTCACAACTCACTCTCTCTCTCTCTCTCTCTCTCTCTCTCCAACTCACTTAACTCGCGCGTATCCATTGTACTCTAAACGCTCTGCGTCGTCTTAGTTTGTGTTTTAATGTTTGTAAATACATGTATCATTGTAACGTAGTGAATGCTTAAGTAGTAACTTTATTAAATACAAAATATGCTTACCTTGACTGATTGTCTTGCTCATGATACGGGTCAATGAAATGTCAATTTGAAGCTACACGCTTTACAGAACTATAAATACCTAAGAGGGTATTTGGTTATATAGCAGGGAAGGCAGATTCTAGTGGCCACAGAATTCGTTTTCACAAGCTATATAACTTAATTGAGCTAATTGATTTTACCTGTCTTGTAAAACGTGGTCCTTGCAATCAATAACAATTAATTTGTGGTTAATTGCGGGGATGCACATGTATGCATATGGGTAAAATTAATAAATTAACATGTAAGACCGGTCTGATCCAAATCTGTATGAATAATTATTAATTATCAATTATTAATTATGATATGGAAATTCCCCCCCCTGATCAGAACCGACCTTGTGTCTTTACAGTGTAGCGAATGCAACATTTAATAATATACATAAAATGTATTTAAGGGGGCCGAAGGCCAATTTAGCTCAAAGGGAAATGGTTCATTGATTTGCAATGAATCTATGGAACCGAATCACTGAACCGAGCAAATGACTCGCTTAGAATTCATTTGAACGGGCCGTAATTATAACCAAATCTATAGTGAAACACTATGTCTTAGCAAGGTAACTTTAGATCGAACAGTACAAGACATTAAATGTGCAAACACGACACGAGAAGATTTATCTTTTCAAATATATGGAAGACTTTATTAGCTATTCTAAACAAAACTAAACAATCACGCACACACACACACACATTCATACAGTCGCGAAAGGGAAAGAGTGAGTTGGAAAGAGTGAGAGAGAAAGTTTCAACTTTCTATATGCACGTAAGACATAACCTGAAAGGACCACCAAGCATTAATTTGAACCTTCATTTCTTAGAGAGGTTATTCAATTAACATTAAAGCACCAGTTCAGTTAGAGCCTGGAGTACTTGCGCTTTGTAGTGGCTGAGGGAATTCCCTTTGTCTGCGTCGCGTCGAAGGGGGGTTTCCCGGCCGGGTCCGTTGCGTGGTTTGTTGTCTTTGAAGTGCAGGGATGGAAGTTTCGCCGCTGGTCACGTGTGATTAGCAAGCGAATGAGAGTCTTTTCCAATTCGAAGCGCGTTGCAAACTTAACTTTGAAACGAGACTTTTACGAAAAAGGAAAGAAAGGAAATAAATGAAAGTAAGGCGAGTCGGATGGCTTGACTGAGCTGAATTGTAACCCTGATCTTGATGGATTATTCGTCTGCTGCTCGAATTTGGTCTAGTCGATGTAGAAGCATGCGGACATGTTCTTTGTTTCAGAGATAAGCACGAACAGAACACTCTCTTGCTGGTTTTAGAGAGAGGCGTGAACTTAACAGTTACAGAACTGAACGAACTGAACTAAAATCTGACAAATCTGCAAAAATCTTCTGAACATGAGGTCCTTTGTTCGGATCTTTAACTTAAACTCTAGTCCAACCTCCAAGAAACTTCAGGCCAATGGGTAATGGCATGATCTCAGGAGGTCGATCTACTTCTTGCTTTATCATAATTTATGCATGGTCTGTGAGCTGGTCTCCAGCACTTAGCAGAGACAAAAGACCATCGTTTTAACCTTATGATAATTATAATCATAAAACAAAACCTTTTACGCAGATTTCAATCAAGCCATCTTTTGAATTACGAGAATACGGTTCGTTTAAGAGCAAACGAGGCATTCACACTTCTAATGGTTGTATAACAATTACAAGAGTTAATAGTTAACAACAATTACATGGTTATTATGTGATCTAAGCATAATAACACATGAAGTGTAGGAACAACAACAATTATGATTGGTTATAGGTCCAAGAATTGTTCTGTGGTGAGTTTATATGATTTTATGTGTGAGATCTCCGATCTCAACCGCAAGGTTACTGCGAGTTCAACTCGTAAGGGGGACGAGGAGATGTGTTCTGTGGAACATCTCTGTCAGGGGATCAAAGGGGTCTTGGTTGTGAGCCTCTCGTTCCACCATTTTGGAGCCGATTTGTCTTAGTAACATTAACATATTGACACGTTTCTTCCTGTGGCATTCTGTTGCTATCTGCAGGACCATAAAAGTCTTCGGAGGGGGGGTTTGTTGTCCCCCCAAAGCAAACCCTCGGTGCCGTTCTATGACTCTGGAATGTGGGCTCCAGAACTTGGAGTGTTGAAGCCATGTGAATTAATCCCATGAGAGATTAATTTGATTAAGTTGTGTTTGATTCGCCTTGATTCCCTACAAGTGACTGTCACGCTCAATGCATAACACTAAAAAAATATTTCACACTGGAAGAGCCTCTCCTCAATATTATTAACTCGTCTTTATCTTTAGGTCATGTCCCAAAAATATACAAGCTGGCTGTAATAAAACCGCTCATTAAAGTGTGTATGTCAGGTTAAATTTGTAATTATGATTAACACAAAATAGTTAGGGGAAAAACACGTTTGTCAAGTTGGTGTATTGTTTTGTATGTTTTTCGATACCTAAAGGCAGAATATAAGATGAAAAAGTTCGTTATTTTCAGTACTCACTTAAAACTGTTCCTCCCCCCAATCGAATCACTGATGTCATAAGAGGGAGACGTCTTCCCAGGTCGCTGAGAGTGAGTCAGTGAGCTGTGTTGGTAATTGTACGAATGATAAAGCGAGAGACTTATTTGATTAGGACATTTATTTATTTATTTATTTATTTATTTATTTATTTATTTAAGTTAGGTAGTTAGTTAGGTATATGCAGGAAATAGGTTTGCCAACCGCAATTAAACCCTGAAGAAAAAGAAGAAATGTATGCAGGCGTATTATCACGATGGTGAATTACTGCGTTTGTACTGGGTGCAAAAACACCGTTAAAACCGGTCACAGAGTCCACTTTTTGATGACAGCCGCGAGACTAGCTCTCAGAATATCAGCACTTCGGCAAACCTGACTGTGGCGAGGGGGCGTGAGTCTGTAGCGGCTGCGGGAGAGAAAGGACGGAGCCGCACGGTGAGATTAGTAGATCAAGTGCACATCTCTACCGCGTATCTAACAGTAGTTCCGCATTAATTAATTTGCACGCGAGTTTTATTTATTTCAACCCTGTATTCTCCGTGTATATTCATGCACCGAACCGTGACGGCCGTACGTTTCGGTTCAATACGAATACATGTACCGTTCCACCTCTTAAGTTATTGCCTATAGTTTACCAAGACACCTGACCAACTCTCCACTGGTTCTCTTCACACCAGATATTTATGTTTCTTCGATAGGAATTATTTAAATTTCTGTTTGGTTCCTCATCTGTCTCACGCCTGGTAGGCTCAAAATTGTAAGGCTGTGGGCCATCGTATAGGTTTGAGGGGGATTTTGGATCTTCTCAGACTCAAAACTCTCCATACTTGAATAGAACGTTTTTGTCACATCTCCCTCTTATGACATCACAGGCAGCTCCACTGTGTTTTAAAAATATGATCTTGACAGAAATGGCTATAAAACTTAATGTAGGGCAATTACAGTAATAATTTTAATGATAATTACATTTTCACTCAGACATCTAAACATTATTTAATATATCTAAAAAAATTTTTTAACCTGACATACACACTTTAAGAAACCGCAATTAGATCCAAATAACTTGGCAAATTACAGACCCATCTCAAATCTTCCATTTATGTCCAAAATACTTGAAAAAGTAGTGTCCGCTTAATTGTGCTCTTTTTTGCAAGAAAATGATATCTATGAAAAATTCCAGTCAGGATTCAGACCGCATCATAGTACAGAAACTGCGCTAGTTAAAATTACAAATGATTTACTTTTAGCTTCTGACCAAGGCTGTATCTCAATACTAGTCCTACTTGATCTTAGCGCTGCGTTCGACACTTTAGATCATATAATACTCTTGGATCGACTACAAAACTTCACTGGTGTCCAGGGACAGGCATTAAGCTGGTTTAGATCGTACTTATCGGACCGTTCTCATTTTGTCTGTTTAAATGGGAAAAAATCAAAGATAACGTCAGTAGACTATGGAGTACCGCAAGGATCGGTTTTAGGCCCTCTGCTATTCTCAATATATATGCTGCCACTTGGTAATATTATAAGAAAACATGGAATTAATTTCCACTGTTACGCTGACGACACTCAATTATATATTTCATCACGACCAGATGAAAACACTAACTCATCTAAAATGACAGAGTGTCTCAAAGATATAAAATGCTGGATGACGCGTAATTTCCTGCTATTAAATTCAGATAAAACGGAGGTATTACTTATTGGTCCAAAAAACTACTCACAAAACCTCTCACAATACAACTTTAATATAGACGGATGTCCTGTTACTTTATCCACTACAGTAAAAGACCTGGGTGTTATACTAAACCGCAACTTGTCTTTCGAAGATCATATTTCATATGTTACAAGAACAGCCTTTTTCCACCTTAGAAACATTGCTAAGCTACGTAACATGCTATCTGTTTCTGATGCTGAAAAATTAGTTCATGCATTCATGACCTCAAGATTAGATTACTGTAATGCTTTATTAGCCGGTTGTCCTGCATCCTCAATAAACAAGCTACAGTTAGTACAAAATGCAGCTGCTAGAGTTCTTACTAGGTCAAGAAAATATGATCATATAACACAGATTTTATCATCTCTACACTGGTTACCTATTAAGTACCGCATCAACTACAAAATACTACTACTGACCTATAAAGCCCTAAATGGTTTAGCACCTATGTACTTAACGGACCTTCTTTCGCCCTACAATCCACCGCATTCCTTAAGATCACTAAATTCAAGGCTTCTGGTCATTCCTAGGATATCGAAGTCCAGTAAAGGAGGGAGGGCGTTCTCGCATTTAGCTCCAAAACTCTGGAATGGCCTTCCCGATACGGTCCGAGCCTCTGACTCGCTGACACAGTTTAAAACTAGATTAAAGACGCTTCTCTTTAGTCAAGCATTCACATAATGCTTACCTTCTAGTCCTCTGTTATGCCATACGGAACCGTTTGCCACTGAAACTGCTTAACGCACCAGTGGGGCTCGACAGCCTTTTAGACAAACGGGTCGGCGCGTATGGTTGGGTTGCGGAGAGTTCAGGTTACGGAGAGTTTGTGAGTTATAACGGAAATCATTATGAACATCAGCTATGCTAATTATTTCCCATCTGCCTTTCTGCTGTTATCTCGGGACGCTTGTCCCGAGAAAAATGGCGTTCGTCAGGTCCAGTTTTGTGTCCAGCCTCTCACGGGGATTTCGGATGCCCCAACGCCTGTGATGAGACGACTCAACGCCTGTGAAGAGACGACTCAACGCCTGCGATATGTTATGGCGCCGTTTGATTCATAAACAATATTTATATTTAATATTTATATTTAAACAATATGAATGTAAGCCAGAGGAGAACTGGCCCCCGACTGAGCCTGGGTTCTCCCAAGGTTTTTTCTCCATCCAATCTGATGGAGTTTGGTTCCTTGCCACTGTCGCCTTGCTTTTGGCTTGCTTTGAGCTTGCTCAGTTGGGGTTATTTAGTGTTTAGCAATGTTGTTGATCTGTGTTGTGCTACTTTCATGTTATCACTGTGAAGCTGCTTTGATACAATCTGTATTTTGAAAAGCGCTATATAAATAAATGTGACTTGACTTGACTTGACTCCACATTTAGGGGGGCCACAAGGGGGTCCAAGCTTGTTGTCGCAGGGGCACTGGCCCCCCCAGGCCCCCGCCTAGAACCGCCACTGATCCTATGACATTAGATTAAATTATTATCATCACATTTACTCACATAGAGCATCAATTAAATCAAGGATGATACTCGACACACGGCTGAATTAATCTCATGCACTGCTGTTTTCCGTTTCTCTCTGCATTGCGCTCTATTAACACGTCATCATCAGGGGCTCGCTTTTCTTAAAGGGGAAGTACTTTTTTACAAGTTCAAACACCACCTGGCTACATACGCATGAACCTATAGCACCTCTTATAGGTTCTCTCACAGCACCTCTTGTGAGAATTTACACATTCAAACAAATGAACCTATAGCACCTCTTATAGGTTCTCTCACAGCACCTCTTGTGAGAATTTACGCATTCATACAAATGAACCTATAGCACCTCTTATAGGTTCTCTCACAGCACCTCTTGTGAGAATTTACACATTCATACGCATGCGCTTTCACTTCATTTGACCCACGATCTGCTCTGTCAGGTGTCACAAATCCGGGAGACACAGATGGGTAAGTTCAGTGAGTTTATTGGAACAGATGTATCAGTAAAACCAGGTGAGTAACGGTAGTCAGAGATTTGCATATCAGGATGAACAGTTAGTAAACAGAGTCTCTTATCTTGATGCAGGATGACCAGAACTGAAGACAGACTGAGAACGAGAGCAGGAAGATGGGATCTGGACCGGAATGCAGGCTGATGGTAACTGGATGAGAACTTCGAGCAGGTAAGTAACAGGTAGGTGAGGAATCAGGTGAGCGGGAGTCCGATTGTCTAGTGTATAGACGAGACCAGACACTGACTGAGTGAACTGGGGTGACTTAAATAGTGAAGGTAGATTGGATGATTATTGAAGGCGGGAGGTGGTGACAGGTGATGATGATTAGAATTCCGCTGAAGCTGATCAAGTGGGCAGAGTGAAGGTGTCTGGCGCTGACGCTGGTGTTGGTGTGTCCGTGACATCAGGGACCACACGAAACAAATTAAGCAAAAGCTGCTTACCTTGTTTTTGGTCGACCTTTTGTTTCGTGGGGTCACCGGCAGGCGTCGTCACCATGGCCGCTCCCCTCTCGAAGCTCCTGGCTGCCGCTCGGCAATTATGTTGTGGCAGATTTCCAGTCCCAATTCAAATCATCAAAGTCTGGTTCAGGTCTTGAAGAAATTTCTCAGAGTTGAGGTTCTGGGTCTCAGAAAAGCAACTTTATTGAGCAGTTCAACAAAGTGAGATGCCAGCTGGCCATCTGATCTTACTCATTGCACTCATTGGTCTGCACTCATTTCTTATACCTTGTGGTAGCCAATTAGCGCTGAAATTGTTAACTTTCTCTCTTTGCTCCTCCTTATTACTCCTCCCAAAATTAAAACACCTGCATCATCATTTTATTGGGACAACCTTCTTTGCGCATGCGTATCATTTCTTTTAAAAAAATGGACATCTGTATTAGTGTCTTTTTACACAATGGGCTCCTTGTTTCAGTACGCTTTTCTCAGTGGCACATTGTTACATTGTATATAATTTGTTTCTCTCCCAGTGCCTTCCAATACCTGCATCTGTGCTACAAGTGTTTTTTGGGTACTTTTCCACTCTCTCGTCCCTGTCCTCATGTGCCCTATGACCCTAGTTTTTTTTTCTGCTTGGCATTACATCACATGCACGCTTCTTTCACATGTACAGCACGCTTCTTTCACATGTACTGGATGCTTCTTTCACATGTACATAGGACAAGCAGAATTCTCCAACAAAGGTGTCTTGAACTTGAACAATCTACAGATACGAGGTGGAGCTCGAAATCTGGCTCCATCGGCAAAGTACTGACGTTATTTGATGTAATTTTAGAAACGCTGTCGGAGTTCTCCGAAACAAGTGGCCAAACAAAACTGGAAACTGATTCACTCATGCATCAAATTCAGACAAAAAAAATTGTATTTCTGTTGGTGACATTTGGGAAATTATTTGATACCAGTGACGTTGCTACCAGGGCTCTACAAAGCAGCACAATTTCAGTCACCGACTGCCTGTCCCATACTCACCTCCAGCGAGCTGTTCGGAGACATCAGAACCAGGCCAACATTCGATGTACCGATGCACCTCAATATCTTCCTGGGCAATTGGTCTGGCTCTCAACCAGGGACATCCGTCTCCGACAGCCCTGTCGTAAGCTGAGTCTCAGATATATTGGTCCGTTCGTGATACAGAGGCAGATCAACCCCGTCACCTACCGGCTATCACTTCCCGCTCACTACCGTATTGCCATATACTCACTACCATATACTTCCATGTCTCTCTGCTCAAACCGTACACTAACCCTCTCACTCCTTCCTCCCCAGGGTCTGGTGCTACGGATGTGCCCCCTCCTCCTGCGGATCCGGAGGACGACAACATCTACCGAGTCCATGAGATCCTCGACTCCCGACGACGGGGCGGCCACTTGGAATACCTCGTTGACTGGGAGGGATTCGGTACAGAGGAGAGATGCTGGGTCAATCGGGAGGACATTCTGGATCCCTCTTTACTCCGGGACTTCCATGCTACTCATCCAGATCGTCCAGCGCCCAGGGGCCGTGGTCGTCCCCGTCGTCGGTCCCGTCCGCCAGCTGGAGCTGGCCGTAGGGGGGGGGGGGTACTGTCACAGATCCATCAGCGTCAGCACCAGACACCATCACTCCGCCCACTCGTTCCAGCTCCCCAGAATACTAATCACCATCACCTGTTCTCATCAATCACTGTGCTAATCATTCTCCCTATAAATACTCACCTCTCACAGTCACTCACTGTCTGGTCTCGTCTACACTACGACCACAGACTCCCGCTCTACTTCTACTTTGGAAAGGATTACTTACCCGCTGGCTCCAAGTTTCATCTGCTCCTCATCTGCTCCTGTGTCCCGGTCTTCTCCTGTTCTCCTCTCCGCTGCTGCAGCCCATCAGTCATCCATTCCTGCTCAAGATAAGAGAAACGCTATCAGACTGTTTACCAGGTACTTTACTGAACTCCAACTACATTACTTACCTGCTATTTGCCATTAATCACCTGTCTCAATAAACCTGGTTTATACTCACTCATCTGTGTTCTTCTAATCAGTGACAGTAGGTTGTTTTGGATAAATGTGTCTACAAAATGCTTCAGTTTAACTTGGTGGTGTTGACATTAAATTAGCATGAGTGTAACAGAATATTGATGAAAATTAACTCAACAAAATATTAAAAATGTGACTACACATTGTGTGGACTAGTCTGGCATCCAACAACCAGCACAAGACGGTATTTAACAACTAGCAAATGCCAGGTTACAATCGTCAGTCCAGTCCGGTATCCAACAACCATCACAAGCGAGCTTACAATCTGTGGATCAGTCTGGCATCGAACAACCAGCTCAAGTCATCTGCGGCCCAGTTTGGCAGTCAACAACTAGTCCAAGTCAGTTCACAAACTGTGGTTTTCAGCTTAAGATCTGTAGACCAGTCTGGCATCCAACAACCAGCTGAAGTCAGATCACACTCTGTGGACCAGTCTGGCTTTCAACAACCAGCCCAAGTCAATCCATAATCTGTAGTCCAGTCTGGCATCCAACAACCAGTTTAAGTCAGATCACACTCTGTGGACCAGTCTGGTATTCAACAATTAACTTAAACCAGCTCTCAAACTGTGGACCGACATGGCATCTAACAACCAGTCTAAGTCAACACACAATCTGTGGACCAGTCTGGCATTCAGCAAGCAGCCTAAACCAGCTTACAGTCTGACATACCACAACTAGCCCAGGTTATTTTATAATCTGTGGACAAGTCTGGCACTTTAAAACCAGCGCAAGTCAGCCCACAGTCTGTTGAATTGTCAGATAGCCTGCTGTTAGCTACTGTCAGAACACAGTTTGTGGACCAGTCTGGTATTCAACAACCAGCCTAAGTCAGATCACACTCTGTGGACCAGTCTGGTATTCAACAATCAACCTAAACCAGCTCTCAATCTGTGAACCGACATGGCATCTAACAATTAGCCTAAGTCAACACACAATCTATGGACCAGTCTGGCATTCAACAACCAGCCTAAACCAGCTTACAGTCTGACATCCAACAACTAGCCCAGGTTATCTCAAAATCTGTGGACCAATCCGACATCCAACAACCAGTCCAAGCCAGATCACACTCTGTGGACCAGTCACGACTGGTAGACCAGCCTGGTATCTAATAACCAGTCCAAGTCAGCTCACAGCCTATAGTCGAGTCTAACATCTAATAATCATCTCAAGCCATCTTACAGTCTGTGGACTAGTCTGGCATCCAACAACCAGCACAAGTCGGCATTTAACAACTAGCAAATGCCAGGTTATAATCGTCAGTCCAATCCGGTATCCAACAACCATCCCAATTGAGCTTACAATCTGTGGATCAGTCTGGCATCGAACAACCAGCTCAAGTCATCTGCGGCCCAGTTTGGCAGTCAACAACTAGTCCAAGTCAGTTCACAAACTGTGGCTTAGTCTGGCATCCAGCATTCAGCCCAAGTCAGCTCAAGGTCTGTAGACTAGTCTGGCATTTAATAACCAGCACATGTCAAGTTACACTCGGCAGACCAGTCCAGTATCCAACAACCAGCTCAAGCGAGCTCACAATTTGTGGACCAGTCTGGCATCGAACAACCAGCCCAAGTCAGCTTAAGATCTGTGGTCCAGTCTGGCATCCAACAACCAGCCCAAGACAGTTTGCATTGCGTGGTCTAGTCTGGCATCCAGCAACCAGCCTAAGTCAATTTAGCTAGACCCATCTGGCATCTAACAACCAGCACACGCCAGGTCACAATCGACTGACCAGTCTAGTATCTGACACCCAAGCTAGCTCATAATCTGTGCATCACATAGACAATATATTGTGTATGTACTCAAAAAAAAAAAAAAAAAGCTTCTGTATCTGTCCTGTATATATATATATATGTGTGTGTATGTATGTATATATGTATATAGATAAAGTTGTCCTCCGAAGAGGGGGGGTGGAGGTGGGTGAAAAAAAAAATGTGACTACAGTGTGCATGCAACAACAAATAGGCTAATAAAAAAGTGATAAGTGAAACAAATTAACTCTAAGTGTATTTTGGACATATTCTCAAAACATGTTCAGCTCACGACATTGAACCGAGCCTAAACGGCTAATGACCTGCGCTGGTTAAGTAACTTGTCTAGTTTACTAGTCCTTGATAGTTAAAAGCTATCTAAAACGGTGGACCTTAAAATGAGGTCAACAGGGTTAGAGAACTAGCTAGTGAGGAGAGTAGTGTGAAACCACCTCATGAAACAACCCACAAGAATCAACCATAAGTAGATGACTAAATTGAGAAAAATGCCACCTGGGCTGTTGCCTGGTCAAACAAGCACCCGGTCGTAGGTCTAGGGCAACCAAGGGACCTACTTCGAAAAATCGGCTACAGAAAATGAGCGAAGATGTGGTTTGTTGATGCCAAACACCTGCGGTCATTTGTCACAAGGAACGTAAGGACACTTTGGAAGGATGGAAGCCTCGAATTACTTGTCGAGCAACTTAACAAGGTTCAGTAGAACCCATAGTAGAACCCTACTAGGTCATAGTAGATGAACTAGGTCATATGAACCCTGGGTCATAGTAGAACCCTCAAGGACTTGACAACTCCACATAACTTTTTTTCCCCAATTACTCATGGTTTATTTACTTAATAATTAGGTCTTAGGTCAATGGGTTTCCTACCTTTTTTAATTTAAGTCAACTGATCACTTTTACAATGTATGTCCTTTTAATTAGTTATGTACTTGTGTTCAGGTTCTATTGCAAAACATTTACTGCTATTGAGGTGTGATTCGGGTTAAGTCAAGTTACCTTTATTGATATAACGCTTTTTACAATACAGATTGTTTTAAAAGCAGCTTTACAGTGATAAAAGGAAAATAATGCAACAAAGTTTGTTACAAACAACAAAATAGTTATTTCTCAATTGTAAATTTTTGGGACCAGTTGGTTTGTGGCGTGACAACGATTAATCTTCAGCGAACCAGTGAGATTTTAAAAACAAACATTGGGTCTCATTTACTAATAATTCCGTATGCTATTCATATTTATAGGCACATTTGATCTTCTCAAAATTTCTGTCTTATTCACACGCACAATAATTTGTTCTTAACCTCGGCTGTTTCTCATTATGCATTCTTCAGTGATCTTGCGTCCTTTTGTTCTCGCTCTATGTCATCATCAACCGCCGAAGTTCAATTCCAATTCTCAAGAAACCGAGTATATTGCATGCATAAAAAGTACCCGGATGTGTTCTTAATATTGAGGATGCATCGAATGCAGACTTGGGCTGCGTTCCACTCCACTTTTAGACACATACTTCCCTAAGCACTTCTCCTCGGGGAAATCCCCGACCCATTTTGAAATGCTTCCACTTCATTAATTGGACAAGTGCAGTTTATCAGGACAGTCCCTTGACCCCTTGATTTTGATAGAGGAGGCTTCATATGTACACTTCAGGCAGCTCCATATACCATAATGCAACGTGATTGTTACATCACCACATATCACGCTTAATTTACCAACACTACAAACTCTATGACATATTAATCATTATTTTTTAAATTTAAAACAACCCAAACACACCTATATAGAATGCTGCATTAAACCAATTTGTAAGGGGAAACTAAAGGAAATAATATATCAACTCCATAGATAGAGGATTCAAGTTTAGGCTTAGGATGTTCTAATTCAGCTAATTGCCAGGGTTCCACCAGTAGTGGACACTCGTGCAACATAAGCAATGACATACATCCGAGTGAATGAGACTGAGGAAAGTTAGCGAGGGAAGAGCATAAAAAAAAGAATTGGAATGAAGCCTAGAGATAATCGAACTGTCGGAAATCTCAGAAGATGCTGCAAGCGGTCGAGATACGGATCCCTGTAAACTTTGAAAATCTCGTTCTCACTTAAGAGATTCCTGTGCAAATATGTGACGGTTAGTGAAAGTTAGTGAGAGTAGTGAAATCTGTTTGTTTTGCTTAATTTTTGCTTACTTCAGTATCCGATTTTCAGCAGCGCAAATAATTTTCAAAATCATTCTTCTTAATGATTTTCAGTTTTGTTCAAGGTAATTAAAGCAACAGTTTTTCAACAACGGAAGGATATGTAAAAAGTATGGTATTTGGGGTAAAAAGTGTATCTGCTATCGGGGCAAGAGGCAAATTAATAAACCTGATAATAAATGTCTGACTTTTCCATTTTCCATTGTTATATTAACATATTTGAATGACGGAATATTTACTGATAAAAATTAATTCTTTTATTTATCAAAATAAACAGAAAATAGTACACACTTTGCTAAAGTGATTGTTTTGAACAAGTAATAATTTAGATATTAATAATTATTAAAACCATATTTTCCCCTCACCACCTCATATATATATATATATATATATATATATATAATATAGCACATACTTTTAGTGGCCTTATGAATATTTACACATGAAAACTTAAACATAAATATTAAAATATATTTCTAGATTATGTGTGTGTGTGTGTGTGTGTGTGTGTGTGTGTGTGTGTGTGTGTGTGTGTGTGCGTGTGTGTGTGTGTGCAT